>OY970820.1:52095019-52395019 GCA_963853835.1 Calendula officinalis | reverse complement strand
TGAGATCCAGTGAGAACTCAAAAAAGGGTGAGAACTCGTAAGTACACCTAAAAAAAAAATTCAAAAAATTCCGAAAAAGTTATATATAACTCCCCATGATTATACTACATTTGACAAAAAAAAAATTTGAAAAAAAATTATGATCCACTTTTTTGTGTGGATCATAATAATGATCCATAGTTTTTTGTGGATCAAAATTATGATCCATATTTTTTTTTGGATCATTTTTGAAATTTTTTATTTAATTTTTTTGGATTTTATAGGCTGCGACTTTTTTGTTTAAAAAAGAAATTTTTTGAAAAAAAATTGTTTTGGATTATTTTCAGAGTTTTTTTTGGAGTACTCGCAGTTCTCACCGGTTTTTGAGTACCCATCGGATCCGAACTCACTAATACAAATTGCATCTTAAATTACTAGTTAATACATACTCCCTCCGTCCCTAAATAAAGTTCCCATTTGTGTTGGGCACAACATTTTAGGAGATAGTTAGTGGTGGGGTATTTGGTATTACTTTTGAATAAAATATAAGGTTTGATTGGAGAGAGAAAGTGTTTTAAGAGATAGTTAGTGGTGAAAGTATTGGTAATAATATTATTATATTAAGTGGGTCCCTTAAGTTTTAGAAATGAGAACTTTATTTAGGGACAAAACTTGAAGGTGAAATGGGAACTTTATTTAGGGACGGAGGGAGTAGTATCTTTAAACATATAACTTTTAGTTCAAAGTCCCTTTCATATGGAGATTTTAACAAACAAACAAAAAACGAAACTTTGTTTTATGTTATATTTTCCTTATTATCATTTCTTCTTTTCCAAATAATATACAAAATCTATCTATTTATTAAAAAAAATTTCATATATCCCAGCTAGTTTTTCTTCTCTTAACCCATTGTTTTCATATTTTTCTCGTTGAAAAAAATATTATGCTTACTATTTATGGGATTTCACTTGTATTCTAGATAGTGACATGTTAGTATTTTAAATAATATATAGATGGACACTATAATAAATTATTTGAACTTTATAACAAAAATAGATTTTGATTAATTCGGTTTATGGTTAAGCTTTTTTCAAATTAAAATTAATTTGATTTGTTTTGCGATGACACTGGAAAAAAAATCTACTTGATGACATGACTTCCACCCCAAAATTTTATATAAGTTTCAAAATTTTCCTAATACCTCATCATGGGGTAGAGTAATTGTCACTTGTTTGAGGGGTTGTTTGTGGCGACTTTTTTTTATAGGGTTTATGTCGTTTATGAGTTTTTAAGCTTAATAAACATTTATAAGTGTGTGAAAAAACTTATAAGCTTATGCTTATAAGCTTTTATGGGGTTTTAAATAATTTCTAAAAAGGAGGATTTTAAGCTTATTTAAGGATTGTTATATCTATATCCTCGCATTTCACAATAAATTTAATACTTAAGCTTATTAGCTTATAAATAACGTTATTTTTAGTCATTTTTAATAAGCTTATAAAAACTCTTCCAAACAATTTATGCAACAAAAACTTATTAACCTAAGTAAACTCATATATTTATAGGCTAATAAGTACAAACCTTTTGAATAAGTTTTTCCAAACACCATCCGAATCTCATGTAACGCATTAATGTTAGTTTTGATTGAACATATTATCAGTTAACGTTGAAAAGAAAAGGTTGTTAATTAAACTACTTGTTTCTTGTTGTTATTCAAATAACAATATGTGTATACGTATAATATTCTTTAGTTGTTGTAATCAACCCTTTATTTTTCTTGATGCGACACAGGCGGGACCACGAACTTGTTTGGGTAGAGATTTCGCGTATAGGCAGTTGAAGATCTTCTCTTCTGTCTTGTTAGGTTGCTTTGTGTTCAAGTTGAGTGATGAAAACAACATCCCAAATTACAGAACCTCCATTAATCTTCACGTCGACCGTCCATTGGAAATTTGTGTTTCCAGTAGATTCGGTTTGCACGATCCTTAATGCTAAAAAATGTAATTTTGCCAAGTGGATTCCGTCGTATATTGTTTTTGGTTCTTTTGGGCTCGTTTGATTTTTATGTATTGTTTAAATTTGTCGAGTACCGCCTTCTTCAACTTGGAGAATTGTTATTGTAACGTACACTTTATTTTTTTGTTGCAACAATGTAACGGCGTTTCTTAGAAAAAAATAATTTTGCGTCTATTGGATGTTCAAGAGAACATAGCATATGTTCATATCGAACATTTCAATATGTATATGTGATAATGTCAGTGTAACACCTCAATTTCCAAAACAACATTTAAATATCATTTAATCCAAAAATACATAATATTGTATTAACATCAAATGCCGGTTTTACAAAAACGAAAAGGTTTCTTGTTCGAGATTATCAGAGTTTACAAAAACGGTGTTACAAATTATATCTTAACCATAGGATAAGGACTCTAATCATCAACACCGAGTTAATCTCAACAAGGCCTCTTCTAAACGGGCCTCCTAGATCTTTTATCCCGAACCTGAGTACATAGCAAAACACAAACATAGTATGTGAGACAAAATTGCCTCGTGAGATACATGGGTTTTAGACCCGATAAACAACTAGTCAAATAATATCATTTAAACTTAAAATAATATTACTAGGTTCGTTTGGTCACTTCATTACTTTCATCTTTTGGCCAATGTCAAGATAATCGGAATGCCTCCAATCTATCAAGACCATCATATCCACGGTAACCGGAATGCCTCCAATCTACCGGGATTCTTAGGTATTGGGTAATCGGAATGCCTCCAATCTACCGCTAACCTAAAGGTACCGTAATAACCGGAATGCCTCCAATCTACTACGGCCCTAGGGACATCAACATCATCGTCATCACTTATCTTTTATCGTTGTGAGCCTATAGCTCCATCATTTCTCATTCAATTAATCGATTCATCATCGCAAAAGCAATTCATCAAAAATCACATAATTAACTAAATTACTTAAAGACTCGATAAAAGCATTTAATTATAAACATTTACCAACTATGTACTCAGTTTTGAAAGTTCACATGTACTCACCTTAGCCAAGCTTAACCAATTGTTGTGTTCCTTAAATGCCAATATCACTTCTCAAGATTTGAATGCCTCAAATCTTCCAACCGATAACCTATTATCAAAACCAATACAATGGTTTGCATTAATCATCTATACTAACTACATAATCCTTGGCTAGTCAACTACTAGCACCATTTTCCCCAAAGTCACCAAACCCTAATTTCATAAATCACCACATTTTCGTGTATCCATAACATGACCACGTTTTCCTTGTTAAAATACCATAGATCTAAGTTATATTACTTCCATTTAACCAGTCATGAACAAATCCATATCTAGGGTTTATGATTCAAGCTTCCCTACTTGAATCTAAGACTTATAACACAAGAGGGTTGAATATTTACCTTTGTTCTTCAATAAGGAGCAAGAATCACCAAGATTTGATGAAGATTGAGCTCCAAACGTCCCCTTTCACTCAGAAATCGTTCACACACAATGAGAGGGAAAAACTAGGGTTTTGGGGTGTAATAAATGAAAATTCCCGACTTTAATGCTGGTGTCGGAAGGGAGTTCACGATCGGTAAGTGATCGGGAACTACTTCACGCTAGACTGCCCAAATCGCTGCCCCGACTTCACGATCGCGAACCAAGTTCGCGTCGTGAACTTCCCACGCAGCACAGGCTGCAGTTTTTGATTTTTGGCTCGACCCGGTTTCGTCCATAACTTACTCGTACGGTGTCCAAATGACACGAAACCAATTCCTACGTTCCTTAAATGATTTATCCTTCTTTATCATATTTTTGTACAATTTATTTATTTATAAATTCGGGTCGTTACAACTATCTACCCCTTAAGGAGATTCCGTCCTCGGAATCTCATCATAGTTCACGAAGTTCGGGTATCTTTTCCGAATCTCGTCCTTGACTTCCCAAGTCCAGTTCGGTCCAAGGGAATGCTTCCACTTGACCAACACCAATTCAATTTCTTTATTCCGAAGTTTCTTGGTCTTTGTCTCTAATATTGCTTCGGGTTCTTCAATTAACCAATTCGGGGCATCAACCCGCAACTCTTGCAATGGGATTATATTTTCAACTTCACCCACGAACTTCTTCAAATAACTTACATGAAACGTATCATGAACACCTTGAAGTTCGGGTGGGAGTTCTAACTTGAAAGCTTGCAAACCGACCCGTTTCAAAATCTTAAACGGGCCAACATACCTTGGGCTCAATTTGCCTTTCTTACCAAACCGCATTACGCCTTTCCAAGGCGACACTTTCAACATCACCATGTCTCCAACATTCAAATCATACGGTCTCTTTTTCAAACCCGAGTAGCTTCTTTGTCGATCTTGGGCGATTTTCATATTGGTTTGGATTATCCCAATCTTTTCATTGGTCAACCTCAGAATCTCGGGACCCGTGAGTTTCGTCTCACCCGCTTCGAGCCAACACGATGGAGTTCTAAATTTCCTTCCATACAACGCCTCATAAGGCGGCATTTTAACGGTCGATTGGTAACTATTATTGTAGGAGAACTCAACTAACGGTAAATGTTCATCCCATTTACCTCCAAAGTCTAGCACACACGATCTTAGCATATCTTCAACCGTTTGAATGGTTCTTTCACTTTAACCATCGGTTTGCGGGTGGTAAGCCGTACTCAACCGCAATTTCGTTCCCAACTCTTCTTGCAACGATCTCCAAAATCTCGAGGTAAACCTCGCATCTCTATCGGACACAATTGACAACGGGACCCCATGAAGTCTTACTACTTCATCCACATACAATTTTGCCAACTTCTCAAGTGGCATGGTTTCCCGAATTGCCAAGAATAATGCACTTTTGGTCAACCGGTCGACTATGACCCAAATGGCGTCGTGGTTCTTGCTCGTCTTTGGCAATCCAACAATAAAATCCATCGTTATATCATCCCATTTACTGGCCGGGATTTGTAACGATTGAGCTACCCCGTAAGGCACTTGATGCTCGGCTTTTACTTGTGCACATGTGGCACATTTAGAAATATACTTTGCCACTCTTGCCTTCATCCCGGGCCACCAATACATCTTCTTCATATCTTGGTACGTTTTCGTACTTCCCGGGTGGATCGAATACTTAGACTTATGAACATCGGTTAGTAACTCCTTTCGGGTACCCCCGAACTTGGGAACCCATATTCGACCACCAACGGTTTTCAACCCTTGCTTGTTTTCCACAAAATGTTGGTTCTTTCCCAAACGTTCTTGCCTTAACTCATACTTTTCCATCACTTCCCGTTGGGCATTCTTGATTCGTTCTACTATACTCGAGACTACTTCAATACGTGTTAGCTTCCCTTTATTCGGCTTTTCATATACTTTTCAGCTCAAGGCGTCGGCTACCACGTTGGCCTTCCCCGCATGGTAAACAATCTCACAATCATAATCTTGTATCAATTCGATCCATCTTCTTTGCCTCATATTTAGGTCTTTTTGAGTGAAAACATATTGAAGACTTTTGTGATCCGTATACAACGTACACCTTGTACCATATAAGTAGTGTCTCCATAACTTCAAAGCAAACACTATCGCCGCCAATTCTAAGTCGTGAGTCGTGTACCTTTCTTCCGCATTCTTTAGTTGTCTCGAGGCGTAGGCAATCACTTTCCCCCGTTGCATCAAAACACAACCCAAACCTTTATGTGAAGCATCACTATACACGACGAAGTCTTCCATCCCTTCGGGTAACGTGAGAACCGGGGCGTTACATAATTTTTCCTTTAATATGGCAAATGCATTTTCTTGTTTTTCTCCCCACACAAACTCACTACTCTTTCGGGTCAACAACGTGAGTGGTGTCGCCACTCGAGAAAAGTCTTGAATAAGTCGACGGTAATATCCGGCAAGGCCGAGAAAACTTCTCACTTCGGTTGGAGTTCGTGGCGGTTCCCACTTCATAACCGCTTCAATCTTCGACGGGTAAACTTTGATTCCTTCTCGGGACACTACATGACCAAGGAATTGGACTTCTCGAATCCAAAATTCACATTTAGAAAACTTAGCATACAATTTCTCTCGTTGTAGCACTTCTAACGTTTGTCTTAAATGACTCTCGTGTTCTTCTTCGGTTTTTGAATAAATAAGAACATCGTCAATAAATACGATAAGAAACTTGTCGAGGAATGGTTTGCAAACCCCCCGATTCATAAGATCCATAAAAATGGCCGGTGCATTAGTCAACCCGAATGGCATTACCAAAAACTCGTAATGTCCATAACATGTACGAAACGCCGTCTTCTCGGCATCTCCCTCTTTCACTAGAACTTGATGGTAACCCGACCTCAAATCGATCTTCGAGAAATAGTCGGCACCTTGAAGTTGATCAAACAAGTCGTCGATTCTAGGCAACGGGTATCGGTTCTTAATAGTCATCTTGTTTAATTCTCGGTAGTCGATGCACATTCTCATTGAACCGTCTTTCTTCTTAACGAACAATACGGGCGCACCCCATGGAGACGAGCTAGGACGAATAAATCCTTTGTCGAGCAACTCTTGCAATTGGGACATCAATTACCGCATTTCGGTGGGAGCCAATCGGTATGGAGCACGAGCTATCGGCGTCGCTCCCGGAACTAAATCAATACGGAATTCTACTTGCCTCTCCGGTGGCAATCCCGGTAAATCGTCGGGAAATACCTCGGGAAAATCCCGAATCACCTTTACATTTTCCACCGTCTTCTTCTCTTTCCTTCCATCTAACACATATGCTAAAAAGGATGAACACCCTTTGGCTAAACATTTCCTAGCTTTAACCGCGGTCATAAGACATGGCAAATGGTGTCATCTCTCACCATACACATAAACTTTTTCGTTGTCGGGAGTCCTAATCGAGACTATCTTTTTCCCGCATAAAATCTTTGCTTGATTCTTACCCAACCAATCCATACCTATAACTATATCAAAACCCGCAATTTCCATTGGTAATAAATTCACCTTAAACTTTTTCCCGTCTATTTCCAATTCACAATTTCGACACATATGTTGAACTATGGAGGTTTTACCATCCGCAATTTCTATATCATAAATTTCATCAAGGAGTTCTAACGGCACATTCAACACCACAACAAAATCATGCGACACAAACGAATAAGTAGCACCCGAGTCAAATAAGATCCGGGCGGGAATAAAATTTACGAGCAGAGTACCTGAAACGACATCGTGGACTTCTTTGGCTTCATCTCGGGAAAGTTGGAAGGACCGTCCCTTGACCTTTGTCGGCTCCGCTTTCTTTTGAGCGGTCGACACCATGGTCTCGCTTCCCTTCTTCGGGCATGCATTGCTATAGTGCCCTTTTTCATGGCACGAATAGCACTCGATTTCATCCAACGGTTTGGCCCGGCAATTCCTTGCCACATGCCCCGGCCTTCCACATTTGAAACACGACTTTGAATCCGCCAAACAGTCCCCCTTGTGGTCTTTGCCACACTTCTTACAAGCACCCACACTTGCTTGCTTAGAGAAGGTCGGGGTGAACTTTCCTTTCTTCACCAAACCCGAGCTCCCCTCAAACTTCCTCTTCTCAAACTTCTCAAACTTTGGCCTCTCATTAATTCTCCTTTGGCCCACTTCCTACACATTCCTCGCCGCACTAATAGCCTCATCTAGTGTGGCGGCCCTCTTCACTTCCAACTCATACTCCCACGGGAGTCCATTAGCATACCGAACAATCCGGGATCTCTCATCCGGATACAATTTGATCACAAACGGGATTAATCCCGTGAACTTCTTACTGTACTCATCGACACTCAAGCCACCTTTCTTCAAATGAACAAATTCTTCTTGAAGTTTCTCCAAATTTCTCTCGGGGCAAAACTTTGCCTTCAACCGTTTCACAAACTCATCCCACGTCATCTTGTACATCGCCCTTTTTCCCAATTTTTCATACAAGGTATCCCACCACACGAGGGCCTCATCTTTCAGTAACCGAGAAGCATAGATCACCATATCACCTTCCTTGCATTTACTAGCTTCAAGGACTTGTTCGGTTTCTCGGATCCTACGGATCGTGACTTTCGGTTCGGAGCTACCATAGTAGTTATCGAGCTTAAAGGCCACAAAGTTCTTGTACGTGCACCCTTTCCTTTCCCACAGCTCGGGGTCACTCTCCTCTCCTTCCGTTGAAGACCTCTCGATTTGAGCGACACTACTTGACTTGCTTTTTGTGCGGGGTGGAGATTCCTCCTGCCTTTCACGTGCCTTATGCTCATTGAGGATTCGGTTCACATCCTCGTTCACTATGTCCCTCATTTGATTGAACATAGTTTGGAGGTGTTCCACGGTGACCGGGGTGTGAGTGTTCCTTTCAACACCCGAATTCTCCACTTCGTCATGAGGTGGAGGACCAAATACTGGTTCAACAATGTTATTCGAATCTTGCCCTTGATCGAGTGGGCCTCTTGCACTTCTAGTTCTCACCATTTTGCTATAATAAGACATCAATCATTAAGAAGTCAATTTATTAAGGTAACGGTAGCATTGACCGTTCCAAAACCAACATGACCTATTCCCTTATGGTCAACCCTATCGAACCTACACTTAAGGTCTCAATAGTCATTTCATAAGTATCCTATGGAACCTCGGTCCTACTAGCTCAGTTTAAGTCTAGGATGGTCAACTCAACCTAGTTCACTTAAACTATAGCTCTGATACCAAGTTGTAACACCTCAATTTCCAAAACAACATTTAAATATCATTTAATCCAAAAATACATATTATTGTATCAACATCAAATGCCGGTTTTACAAAAAACGAAAAGGTTTCTTGTTCGAGATTATCAGAGTTTACAAAAACGGTGTTACAAATTATATCTTAACCATAGGATAATGACTCTAATCATCAACACCGAGCTAATCTCAACAAGGCCTCTTCTAAACGGGCCTCCTAGATCTTCGATCCCGAACCTGAGTACATAGCAAAACACAAACATAGTACGTGAGACAAAATTGCCTCGTGAGATACATGGGTTTTAGACCCGATAAACAACTAGTCAAATAATATCATTTAAACTTAAAATAATATTACTAGGTTCGTTTGGTCACTTCATTACTTTCATCTTTTGGCCAATGTCAAGATAATCGGAATGCCTCCAATCTATCAAGACCATCATATCCACGGTAACCGGAATGCCTCCAATCTACCGGGATTCTTAGGTATTGGGTAATCGGAATGCCTCCAATCTACCGGTAACCTAAAGGTACCGTAATAACCGGAATGCCTCCAATCTACTACGGCCCTAGGGACATCAACATCATCGTCATCACTTATATTTTATCGTTGTGAGCCTATAGCTCCATCATTTCTCATTCAATTAATCGATTCATCATCGCATAAGCAATTCATCAAAAATCACATAATTAACTAAATTACTTAAAGACTCGATAAAAGCATTTAATTATAAACATTTACCAACTATGTACTCAGTTTTGAAAGTTCACATGTACTCACCTTAGCCAAGCTTAACCAATTGTTGTGTTCCTTAAATGCCAATATCACTTCTCAAGATTTGAATGCCTCAAATCTTCCAACCGATAACCTATTATCAAAACCAATACAATGGTTTGCATTAATCATCTATACTAACTACATAATCCTTGGCTAGTCAACTACTAGCACCATTTTCCCCAAAGTCACCAAACCCTAATTTCATAAATCACCACATTTTCGTGTATCCATAACATGACCACGTTTTCCTTGTTAAAATACCATAGATCTAAGTTATATTACTTCCATTTAACCATTCATGAACAAATCCATATCTAGGGTTTATGATTCAAGCTTCCCTACTTGAATCTAAGACTTATAACACAAGAGGGTTGAATATTTACCTTTGTTCTTCAATAAAGAATCACCAAGATTTGATGAAGATTGAGCTCCAAACGTCCCCTTTCACTCAGAAATCGTTCACACACAATGAGAGGGAAAAACTAGGGTTTTGGGGTGTAATAAATGAAAATTCCCGACTTTAATGCTGGTGTCGGAAGGGAGTTCACGATCGTCATCAAGTTCGCGTCGTGAACTCTGTTGAACACGCGAACTTCGTGATCGGTAAGTGATCGGGAAATACTTCACGCTAGACTGCCCAAATCGCTGCCCCGACTTCACGATCGCGAACCAAGTTCGCGTCGTGAACTTCCCACGCAGCACAGGCTGCAGTTTTTGATCTTTGGCTCGACCTGGTTTCGTCCATAACTTTCTCGTACGGTGTCCAAATGACACGAAACCAATTCCTACGTTCCTTAAACGATTTATCCTTATTTATCATATTTTTGTACAATTTATTTATTTACAAATTCGGGTCGTTACAGTCAGTACAAGAACAAAGCCTTTTAAAGACCCAAAAATGGTGGCAAAAAGTTTAAAACTTTTGTCTCAATAGTCTTGTCTATGAAACTTTTTCTGAGAACAAACTGTGGATTGTCAATCAATGATTAAGCTATAATTAAGCATAGATAATCACATGTGTCATCGTGTCCAATGTTATAAGACACTAAAGGGTCACGTCACTATACACCTAATAATGGACAACCGAATAAAGTAAGTTGTGTGGAATAATTAACTAGTTAAGTTAGTTATAAAGAAGAGAATAAATAATAATTGTTTAATAATTATTTGTGAGGAAGGTTAAATATTAGGTTAAATATTTAACGGACGTTAATTAATTAACTAGTAAAAGTCCAAGGGTTAAAGTGTCAATAGGAAGTTTAATTATGATTAAACTTATAATTAAACTCCAAGGACTAAACTGTAACGTCTAGCCTTATAAATAATGGGCTTATGTGAGGGTTTAGAGGCTAATCACTTTGTCACCACTTAAACCCTAATCTCTCCCTCTCCTCTCTCTCTCAGCCGACGGACGAAAAACCCACAAAGGGTTTTCGTCGACTTTTTGGTTCGACGTACACATACACACACTTGATTAGTGTGTTGCTTTGTTGGTAAAACACGGCCTTGCAGCGTGTTCAGGTGGTGCAGTAGAGGTGGATCATTCTTTTGCAATCTAAAGGTAATGTTCTTATTCATCTCCTTGTTCTAGTGATCCCATTGTGTACTAGTGATCAAGTATGTGGGATTTAAGTTCAGCCATGTGAATCATCCAAGGTAATCCTAGAATGGTGTCAGAGCTTTCTACTAATCTCAATGATATTCAGTTGAGTTTCTTTTTGTCTAGAAAAGAACCCTAGAAATTTCGACCCAAGTATGTGTCCATTCAAGTCTTGAATGACCATTGGATTGAATAGGGTTCAAGATAAAAAGAAATTAGATTTCTTTTTTTTTTCTCCTTGTATGTTTCGAATTATATATATAGTATATATATTATTATATGTTCTTTTTATCTTAGAAAGAAGCCTAGAAAATTAAATACAAGAAAATTGTTCAAGTTTTGAACAATTGGATTGAATAGGTTTCAAGATAAAAGAGTTAGGTTTCTTTTGTATAGTAAAACCCCTAGAAAAATTAGTCCAAGTAAATAATTAAGCAAGATTTGGTAGATCATTGGACAAATTAGGCTTTAGACAAAATAAGGAAAGTTGTGTTATTCTTAGTATTAGAATAACACATTACATTTATTTATTTGTTATTATTATTATTTTCGTAAAAATTAAATAAAAAAAGGAAGAAAAGGTTCGGTCGAACCTAGCAAGGCCGAGCTACGGTCGAACTTGGTTCGAACGAATGGACCGATCGGACAAACCGGACCGGGCCACGGTCCGGTCTTCGTCTAAACGATCCAGTATTTTACCTCGTTGTGTATTTGATCAAGTTTCGTTTACCCAAGGCATAGTTTTGGGCATATGCGTACGCGGGATCAAACCGGGCGTCAAAATTAAAATTTATTTTTGACGAGTTTTATTATTTTCGAATAAAATAATAAAGGTAATAACATTGAAATTAAAATGATTTTAATAGTTCTTTAAAATCAAGATAATCATTAAATTAAGTGCGAAAATAGAAATCAGTTGTAATGGGTAATTTAATTATTATCAGTTTAATTATTATTTAGAATGACATAACCCAAAAGTCGTGACATTGTGTTTACTTAAAAGGTTTCGAAATTATTTATTAATTTTTCGGGAATTATTTTTATTTTATTTTAAATATACAAAAACACAATACCAAGTCTTTGGGGTTATGGAAAAGCAATTTTATAATTGCATTTATTTTTTATTTCTTTAATTTATTTATTTGAAATAAAAAATGGAATTTATAAACAGTTAGTTTATAAAACCAAGTTTTCTAAATAAAGGAGATTTTTATAAAAGCACATTTATATAATCTAATTTTAAATTAAATGGCGGTATAAACAGTTTGTTTATAAAACCAAGTTTTTAAAAGTGGAATTTATAAACAAGTTTATGTTTATAAAACCAAGTAACTTTTAAATCAAAAACTGGCAAAAGTTTTCGAACAAAGGAAAAACATTTTTAGAAAATCTTAGATCAGAGTGCAACCCACCTAATGGAACACCTCACTTGCTCAACGATATCACATTGTAAGGAGAAATAACCTTAGATGTGGATTCAGATCATTGCGAGTGTTAGGGTGTGTAGGGTCTTGTGATAATTGGGAGTCCCGGCGTAAGGCATCACACTGTCTTAGGTGGTACGATCTATTTTGGTGATAATCGGGAGTCCCGATCCAAAATACACTAGAGGGATTAAAACATGTACAAGTTTGTTGTTCAACTTGATATCCCGAATATCTAGGAATCGTTTCTAGTCTAAAGGCGATCGATATGGCTATACCTACCAGATATAGCGTGGCTTTAATGGCAAGTGCCCAAACCTTGCATTAGAGGGTGTGAAATATGGATTCTAGTCTAATTATTATTCTTAAAAGGTAATAATATTAGAAGTTATTTATTTATCTAATCATACTACCCGTTTGTTGTTTTTCTTATAGATGTCTGTACTGTCAGAAATTTCGTTTTACTCACCAAACGAATCGCTGAAGTTCATCACTGGAAAATGGAAGCTTACTGGTCCAATCTACAAGATTTGGAAAGTGCATTTTAGGAGTTACCTAAATGAACAAAATTTACTGTACGTGATAGACGATGTGCCAAAGGGACAACCAGGGCAAGATACCCAGGATGATGAGCTTAATGCTTACTATCAGTATCTGGATGATGAATCGCAAGTCATGTCGATTCTCATTCTTACTTCATTATCAGAGCTTACTAATAATCTTCGTAAGAAACCATGCTATGTGTTTATCCAGTAACTTGAGGAGACGTTTAAAGATAGTATAGAAGAAAGTAAGCAGTTCATTTTGCAAGAAATCTTCTCACATAAGATGAAAGAAGATCAACCATTGAGTGACCATTTTACTAACATCAGAATGTTGCTAGATTGTCTCTCCCAAGTTACTGGCACATCAAACCAGCAAGAACAAGTTCTGTTTCTATTTGGATCCCTCACTTAATACTATCAGGATAAGGTAGTACGTGTGGTTGGGAATTTTGATTTGACTGTTACAGGTCTCCACAAGAATCTCTTGTGTATACGCAATGTTAAAGGCTAGAGGAAGAACCACTCCCTGAGGTTCAGATGGATGAGTTCGATGATTGGTTAAGAGACTTTGTTGATTTGTGTTGCCCAACATGTGGCGGCAGGGATATTTGCGAGTACACGTCCGATGTGGGACTGTTGGACGCTGAATTTGTCAGCGATTCAGGTATCTTTATGATTGGTTGTCTCGTTACTTCTAGTGAATCCTTGGTATTGGATACCGGATGTGGTGATCACGTTTACAATCATTTGCAGGGATTTAAGAAGGACAGGAAGCTGGGGCAAGGAGATGTTGAACAATTTCTTGTTTAGAAGATGACATTTTATATTTTAAAGCTAATCTCATAATAGTCTATATACGGTAAATCTAAATAACATAGAACGAGACATCTATCACATAAGTAAAAGATCCAAAAGTAACTTGAATCAAACTTATCTTCGGCATTGTCGTTTAGGTCATATAAACGAGACTCACATAAAGAAGCTCCACGATGATGGAATTCTAGAACCATTTGATTTAGAATCATATGCAATATGCGAAGCATGTTTATCTAGCAAGACGACAAAAGACCCTTTCAACCATTACAATGAAAGGGCAGGCGAGTTGTTAGGGATTATACACACTGATGTATGTGGACCCTTTACTCCAAAAGCCAGAGGTGGATACCATTACTGAAGGGTTTCACTCGCATCTTGCAAGACTGATCGACCCATAGGATCGACCTCCTAGAATGCTTGGTTCGAACCATTACTGACCAAGAACATGAACTTGTTCTTGACCGGTTAAAAGCAACTAGCTGATTTAATCCCTAAAAGCGGAAGTGGGATTAAACCTAATCCTTAGCCCCTAAATGATTGGGATGTTGGAAATCTAGATTATATTAACAAGAAAGAAACCTTGTACGAAGAACTCGAACACACACATAGCTTGTGTGGTTCGTTCGACCATCAACCAAAGAACCCTAGGGTTCTTTGGTCGAACTCATCCAAGAGGGGAGAAGGGAGAAAAGTGTTTCCCAAGACATACCTTGTTGTTTGCTTAAGATAGATCCACTGATGATGAACAAATCGAGCGATCTTCTAGTTGATCTAAGCAATGAACTTGTTCTTCAATACTTGAAGAACACGAAGAACACGAAGAACGAAGAACACCAAGACTTGGTGTCTTGCTCTATTCGGCCAATTGTGAGGAAGTGTGAGGCTAGGGTTTCGGATTTGTGGTGTGTCCCCATAAGTGATCCTAAGCCTTCTATTTATAATAGAAGGACTTTCACTTAGGGCCCTTCTAGTTTAATTAAGATTAATCTCTTAATTAAACTTATCCTTTTACAATTCCATCCCTTATAGTTTAACTAGTTTATTATTGTTGCACTTAACTATTAAATGTCTAGTATTAATACACTAATAATTCGGTACCCATATACACGAATTATATATCCTTGTATTTATACTTTTAAATGATTAATTATATAATAACCTTTATATAATTTATACAACAATATTATCCAATTACTATATGATTTAATAGCTTTAAACCATATCATGGATAACCTTTAATTAACACATTGTATATTTACTTAACTAGTAAATGTACAAATACTTGTATTAATTAGTTAGTTAAACTAATATAGTAATTAGTTAAACTTAACTTAATACTTAACTGATTCATAATGACTATTATGAATCATTCCTCTTCGTAGTATCATAACGTATCTTGCTCGTATTGCATACACTCACCAGTGTGACCCTTAAGTGTTTCGTAGGCATGGATGTATCATCATAGGTTGACTAACTGTGCACATAAATCCTTCAGCTACTTCATTACCTTACTGACGACTTCAGTAGTTATGGTTATGTCTTTCTTAAGAGACTATAGTCTGAGAGCTTTGACAAGTTCAAAGAATATCAGAAGGAAGTAGAGAACCAACTGGGAAAGAAATTAAAGTCACTTCGGTCTAATTGGGGAGCGAATATTTGAGCCAAGAGTTCGACAATCATTTGAAAGAATGTGGGTTGTTTCACAACTCACACCTCCGTATACACCTCAGATGAATGGTGTATCAGAAAGGAGAAATCACACCTTGTTAGACATGGTACGTTCAATGATGTGTCGCGCTCCCCTACCACTATCATTTTGGGACATGCACTCGAGACTGCAACATTCACACTGATGGGGTTCCGACCAAGTCAGTAGAAAAGACTCCGTTCGAGCATTGGACGGGAAAAAAGCCAAAATTGTCTTTTCTCAAGATTTGGGGTTGTGAAGCGTATGTTAGACGAACATTCAAAGACAAACTCAACCCCAAGTTTGATAAGTGTATCTTTGATGGATATCCAAGGGAAACCTTAGGATACTATTTCTACCATCAAGAAGACAATAAAATTTTTGTTGCTCGGAAAGGTGTCTTCTTGGAGGAGAAGTTTCTCGGGATAGAAACTCCAAGAAAAGAAATAGAGCTTCAAGAAATTGAAGAGAATGAGGATCCACCTACGAATTCAGTTGAATCAGTGGTTCAACAAAGAATTGTTGATACTCAACCAGAACCACCGCTTGTGGAAGAAGAAACACGCAATACTCGTAGGTCTAGTAGACCATGCCAAGAACCAGATAGGTATCTTGGATTCATGATCGATGAAGATGATGGAAATCTACTAGAACCACTGAACTACAGCAATGCTGCTGATGGCGTAGAGTCTGAAAGATGGCTCGAGGCTATGCAAGCAGAGATGCAATCATTCAACTAAGTTTGGGTGTTATCAAACTTGCCACCACAATCAAAAGCTTTTTTATGCAAGTGGATTTTCAAGAAGAAAAATGACATAGATGGGAAAGTGCATACTTACAAAGCACGACTAGTCGCGAAAGGTTTCACGCAAACACATGGTGTGGATTATTCTGAAACCTACTCGCCAGTCGCAATGCTTAAGTCCATTATAATTCTTATGGCCATATCAGTATATTATGACTATGAGATATGGCAAATGGATGTTAAAACCTCCTTCCTTAACGGGGAGTTGAAAGAGGACGTATTCATGATACAACCAGATGGTTTTACTGATCCAAATAATCCTAATCAAGTATGCAAATTGCTAAAATCCATTTATGGATTAAAGCAAACATCTAGAAGTTGGAACTTACACTTTGACAAAAGAATTAAAGAATTTGGTTTTCTCAAGAGTGATTTTGAGGCGTGTGTCTACACAAAATTTAGTGGGAGCATAGTGATCTTCCTAGTCTTGTATGTTGATGACATACTGCTTATAAGAAACGATATACCAGCATTACAAGGAGTAAAATCCTGGTTAGGTAAATGTTTCCGGATGTAAGACTTGGGAAAAGCCGCATTTATACCGGGTATAAAGATCTACAGAGATAGATCTAGGCGGCTTATTGGACTTAGTCAAAGTACATACATTTACAAAGTCCTGAAGAGATTCAGTATGAGTGAATCCATGAGAGGATTCATTCCAATGACGCATGACATTACATTGAGCAAAACTCAGAGTCCTACATCCAGCAAGGAAATAGCTAGGATGAGTTTGATTCCATATGCTTCGGCAATTGGATCAATAATGTATGTAATGCTATGTACTAGGCCCGATATTGCTTACTCGATAAGTCGTACGAGCAGATAACAAAAGAATTCAGGTGAGGGCCATTGGGTGGCTGTTAAGAACATTCTCAAGTATTTGAGAACAACGAAAGATATGTTCTTGGTCTTTGGAGGTTCGATGGAAGAATTGCGTGTAATTGGATACACATATGCAAGCTTCCAAACCGACAAAGACAAATTACAAGTCACAATCAGGGTCAGAAACAAGATATGATAGCAGATTCGACTATAGAGGTTGAGTACATTGCGGTAAATGATATTGGAAAGGAAGTGTTATGGCTTAAGAATTTTATCGAGGATCTAAGAGTTATTGCCAGTATCTCTAGAACCATTGAAACATTCTGTGATAACCTTGGTGCAATAGCGCAAGCTGTTGAACCAAGAGAGCATCAAAAGACCAGGCATGTGCTCAGGAACTATCATCTGATACATGAGTATGTCAGAGAAGGTGATATTATAATTAAGAAAATACCAACGAATGACAACGTCACTGACCCGTTGACAAAACCACTAGCTGGACCAAAGCATGAGAAATATGCAAACGCTATAGGCATGCACTACCTTGAAATTGGTAGCTAGTAATTTTTATTATGAACCATAGATATGTTTGAAATCGATACATTATGTAATAACATTTCATGGGATTGAAATAGAAAGTTTTACGTAATATTTTCGCCTTATCTATTCTTAACATGTTTTAAACCTATCCATGATACACAAAGTTTATTGAGTTTCAAAATGTCTGTGACTGCTTGAATTTAGTGGGAGCTAGATCAAGTTTAATGCCATATGAATATTTATCTATTCATAGTTATTGAATAGAGATACAAGTGTTGTTAAAATAAATATTGGTAGATGTTTACAGAGTTTGCTAAACATTAGACGTGACCAAAAGATCGAGATTACTTCATGGAGCCCAAGCATAAGTAATTTCGAGTAGATGTCCTCTGACTTGAGATATTTGGTTTGAAACGCGATAACTTCTGATCTTTAGTGCTTATGTAACGTCACACCATAAAAAGGTGATCATAAGGAACTTGACTAAGACAGCGGAAGTCGTGTTCGAAAATGCAAATAGTCAAGATGGAATTTGCACTTTCTTTAATTAGAAGAGATATTTCATGGCCGCTCGACGATTAAGACTACTGAAAGGCGTGGCCACGCTCGGAGAATGATTAGATCATTCGGTAATCCGTAATTGCAGAAAGTCGAAATCAAGGTCGAGAAAATTTGAGTATATAGAACAAGATCCGTGCTCCATGTCTATTAATCTAATTAAGAAATATCATGATACGAAAGGAAAATTTGTTAGTGTTATTCATATTTATGAATATTATCTCTGGATGTAAGAGTTCTTATAACCTGGTTATCCTAAATGTCTGGCTAGGGACCGCTTTAGGCTAACGATGATAAGTAAGTGATGCTTATCTTACCATGTGGGAGTTTGTTGGATTTATGTGCATAGATAATCACATGTGTCATCGTGTCCAATGTTATAAGACACTAAAGGGTCACACCACTAGAAACCCAATAATGGACAACCGAATAAAGTAAGTTGTGTAGAATAATTAACCAGTTAAGTTTATTATTAAAAAGAGAATGAATAATAATAGTCTAATTATTATTTGTGAGGAAGGTTAAATATTTAGGTTAAATATTTAACGGACAGTTAATTAATTGTTTATTAATTAATTAGTAAAAGTCCAAGGGTTTAAAGTGTGAATAGGAAGTTTAATTAGAATGATTCACCTCTAATGCGCCACCTGAACACGTTGCAAGACCGCATTGTATCAACAAAGCAACACATTAATCAAGTGTGTGTATGTGTGCGTCGAACCAAGAAGTGGACGAAAACCCTTTGTGGGTTTTTCGTCCGTCGGTCGTGAGAGAGAGGAGAGGGAGAGATTAGGGTTTAAGTGGTGATAAAGTGATTAGCCTCTAAACCCTCACATAAGCCCTTTATCTATAAGGCTAGATGTTACAGTTTAGTCCTTGGAGTTTAATTATAAGTTTAATGTTGTTTCCCTCTCGACGATGAAGCTTATCCCCCATCGTCTCACTGGCCTACCTTGACCCCTGTTATTTTGAGGTCATAACTAGTATTCAGAGTTTGCCCCATTTGGTACCCTCTCGCGGCCCGCACCGAAACAGTGCTTTACCCCTAGATGTCCAGTCAAGTGCAGCGCCTCACCGCATTTCGGGGATCTAAAGGTAATGTTCGTATTCATCTCCTTATTCTAGTGATCCCATTGTATAGTAGTGAACAAGTATGTGGGATTAAAGTTCCGCCATGTGAATCCTATAAGGTAATCCGACACAAATTTGTCCACGTGTAGGAATTCCGTTGGTGCAGAGGATGTTTCATGTGACGAGCACTACTAATGGAATTATGACAGTACTTTCTGTCGCCTTGTGATCGCCAAGATCTTCTAGAAAATTTGCATAGGATTCCCATTGCGGGCGACTCAAGATCTTGTGTTATACTTGTGTCTTTCTGTGTCAATAAAGCTTCAGACCTTGAGATATGCTTCAGATCACCACGAGTCTTCAGTTACTCATGGTTGGTACTAGTGGTTCCTCAGGTGTTGGGCTAGCTTCAGTGACCTCACTAAGATTGGTACTTAGAAAATTATTTGTCTTCAAGACTCAACGTTATTGTCAAGTGTGCGCTAAACCTACTTCGACTATAGTTACTTCTATTGTTGTTGAGATAGTGTAGCCAAGTATTGAGAATCCGAACATATCAGGTTCTCAATTACTCACAAACTGAAGAACTAATCTTCAGATTGTCTTCCAATTATTGTTTGTTTCTCTTCATTAAATCCTTTAGTATAGGGGTTTCTTTCAGCGACCCAACAATTTATGTAATGTTTTATGTTTTGTGACACCTAGAGTTATTGAGCCTTAATGGGGCGAAATGGACACCTTAGTGGGCTAAAAGAGAAATGAGCTTGGATTAGGCTTAATGGATCTAGATTTGGCTTAATGTGCTGGCACTTGGGCAAGGCCCGCCATGATGGGCTAAATGGGCTCAAGAAGGTTAAATGGGCTTGTTAAGTGGGTCGAGTGGGCTCGGTTCACATAAATGGGCCACGAGTTTCGGGATTGGGCCCAATTGGGTTTCAGTTGGGTTATAGGTTTGGGTCGATTAGGGTTTGGCCCAAATGGGTTTGGTTAAATCGAAAAAATAATTTATACAATAATATTATCCGAACACTTAATGATTTAATTACTTTAAATCATATCATGGATAATATTTAATCAATACATTATATATTTATTTAACTAATAAATATATAAATATTTGTATCAATTAATTAGCTTAATTAATCTAGGAATAAAATATACTTAACTTAATACTTACTTGATTTATATATAACAAGCGTTAAATGTCCGCGCGTTGCAGCGATATGTAAACCGTGTATTTTTTACATGAAATGAAACTTTAATCTAAATTGGTTTTGATTTATCAAAAATATAATCGTAATAACCATAAATCAATAATAATACTAATAGTTAAAAGGAGTGTTATATTGACAAATCTTTGACAAAAAATAATATATAAGAAGAAAGTGTTAAATATGAATATTTTATGTAAAATAAGAGGTTATTTAGTATCTTTGTAAAAGTTAAAGTCCATGAACTGTTTGATTATTTTTTAAATATTGATTCAAATATATATACAATAAAAAACAAAGAAGGATCCAAACTCTAATCTTCATGCTTACACACCAATCATCTCAAGTCCTTAATGATCTAACTAAAAATACATTTGTTACTTGTTTTCATTATATTTATACACTTTTAATATTATCTAACTCTATATTGTAATCTAACATTTTCATCATCTTTAAATATTTATTACTTTTATGTAGTGTCTTATACAACCAGTAAGGGCTGATAACGATCCAATTTCTCCTAATAATAATGTAATAATTCATGATAATGACCCAATCTTTCACGATGAAAAAAATAAAGATTTAAAATTTATGATAATAAACCAATATTTTTTAAATGACTAGTTTGAAATTGTCGTTACAGTCTGCACATATTTTTAAATCCTCACCCGATATTTGTATATGCTATTTTAAATTATACTTTAGAAGTTTTATTAATTAATTTGTTTTAATAATGGAAGTTGCGGCTGTCATGTGTAGACAAAAATTTGTTTACCTCCTTTTCAATTTTGTTTACCAACCAAATCGTTAACTCCGTCAACTTTTTGTGAACAGTAATTTAATGATTAATTGAATCATAATTGTATAATAGGTTAATGACTATTATAAGTCATTTCTCCCTAAGTAACATTGCATAAACTACTCGATTGTTATATGCACTCACGATGTGACCCTTGAGTGTCGTATGTCACTGAACTTACATCACTGGTTCACCAACTGTGCACATTTTCCACTAAAAAAGAATTCATTTTTTCACTACACCTTTTAATTCATACACCACATAGTACAAGTTGTATAACTAACTTTATGAGTATTTAAGCAATAATTATGGTTGATAAAATAAAAGTTTAGGTGTAATAATCACCCCTACTCTTTAATATAGAAATGATAAGACCACTCTCAATAGTGACACCAAGTGACACTTCAGTTTTTACAAATTAGTGTCACGCCAGCTTAAACTCCAGTCGACATTCATCTGACATACTTATGTCAACAATACTTTTTTTTTTCCTTCAGTTTTTTGGGACCCATAATTACAAAATATATATACACATAAAATATCAAGTATTATATTAAATTGACATAGACCCCCTCAACTTCTTCCTGAAACTGAATTGTTCAACCAAAATGACCGGGCGTGCCAGTGGGGATAAACCTCCTATTAGCACATGTCTAATCACTATAAGAAAGAGTATCACACACCTCCATAATCCCTGGCTTCTTTCAAAGAAACACATTCCCATTTATTTCAGATAATGGCAACTTCCATGAATTTTCTTTCAAATCCAATATTCATAACAATAACTACAGCTTTCTTTCTTGTTCGTACTTTTCTCTATGTCGTTAATCGACAACATGGGAAGAAGTCTCACCCGATTGTCGGGACTGTGTTGCATTTGCTCATCAACTTCAACCAGGTACACCACTACCTGACTGATCTGGCAGCATTACACAAAACATTCAGGTTGATTAGCCCTTTTCATGGTGAGATCTGCACAACTGATCCCGCGAACGTGGAGTATATCCTCAAAACAAATTTCAAAAATTATGGCAAGGTATGTGTAATTATGGACCCTAATTATTGGGAACGCGATGTGATTAATGTTTCATGTTTTGCGCGAAATATTATAGGGGCTGTACTTCCACGAAATCATGAAGGATCTGCTTGGTGACGGAATATTCACAGTCGATGGGGTTAAATGGCTAGAACAAAGGAAAATATCGAGCCACGAGTTCTCGACTAAAGTCTTGAGAGATTTTAGCTGTGCGACCTTCAGAAAGAATACAATCAAACTCGGGAATGTATTGTCTGAAGCCGCAAATACCAACCAAATAATCGATATAAATGTAAGTTTTTGATCATCTTATTATACTTAATTTTCAGTAACATTTGGAATTGCCCCTTGAACACCTGTTGATCAATATCATTAGCTACTAGAACTAGATATTGTGGGAATTGATTTCTACGCCACATATGTAACTTCACACATTATAAAAATTTATGTAGTATGTTGTATACTTTTCAATAACAATTGTATGTTGTGGTTTGTGAAGTTATTTATGTCGTTTAGAAATCACCTCCCAAACATCATACGCTTCCTTTGTTTCAAAATAAGTAATACATTTTGGATTTCACGGTTTTTCAGCAAAACATTATAATGAAGGTTATATTAGATTAAATTGGATAGTTAGTGGGGGATGAGTCCCACATATTTGATTAAAGAGATATTAACATGTTTAAAAGTAAAAGTAAGAGTAAATATGTGATTTCACTATATTAAAAGAGATAGTTAGTGGGTATGGACCTCACTACTTTTTACCAAATAATATAAGTTTTCAAAGTGTATAACTTATTTTGAAACGGAGGAATATATAATGATTCATGATATGTACATGCAGGACTTGTTCATGAAAGCAACAATGGATTCCATCTTTAAAGTTGGTTTTGGAATCGAACTTGACAACATGAGTGGTCCGAATGAAGAAAGTGTTAGATTCAGTCGTGCATTCGATGATGCAAACACGTTGACTGCTCTAAGATTTGCTGACATGTCATGGAAGATCAAGAAGTTTTTTAACATCGGATCTGAAGCAGAGTTGAAGAAAAATATGAAAGTGGTTGATGAGTATGTTTATAATGTGATCCAGATCAAGATTCAACAATTGAACAAGTCTAAGGATGAGTTCTCGGTAAGCATATATACTTTGTATCCCGAATTAAAAACGTGTGTTTATTTTAATTGTTTTAGTAGGTACATATGGGGTTTTATTGTACATACATAAATTATTAAATTTCCCTGTTCCAAAGCAAACATGGAAACGCCTCCAGCTCAGTCTGTCTTGATAGAACGCTTTTTGCACAAATTTTTTGACGGAAAGTAGATCCTATAAATATAAGATCATGGATTTTCTATAATGTTTTCTATTAAATTATTAAATTGAGTTAGAATTTTAAAATTATATATAAGATGTATATACAAAATTAGACCCCATTTAAATCGTGGGTTATGTGCGTCCGAACCTTATCAAATACAACCCTAGTTCTGGCAAAAGTTTGTTTTAATATTATTTAGTGACAAGATTATAATGTGCTATTTCGTTCACATAATATTCTATAGAAATAAAATCTAGAAAAGGAATTAATTAACATCTTAATTACTTATATAAATCTAACCTCTAATTTATATCAAATAATGCCCAACATAATTTATTTAATGGTTTTTCTAAGTTATTTTAATCAGTATGATCAGCCTAGAGTATTCTATAACATCTGTCATGATGTATTAATTATGTTATCTTACAAACAATATTCCAATATGGCACACTCAAGCTGTTGGGTCACTGAAAAGCATCCTTCACTGAAGCGATTTAATGAAGACAAAAAGGTAAATAGTTAGAAGAAAATCTGAGGATTAGTTCCGCAGATTGTGGGTACTGAATCTGATTAGTTCGGATTTCAGTTACCCAGTTACAATATCTGATCATTATCTGAAACAACGATTAGTTCCTCGTGCGAAATCAGATACTGATTAACAAATCAGATAGTTGTAGCAAGTTCAACGCAGACTTGACAATAACGCTGAACCATTGAACAGATACCTCTCTAAGATAAACTCTTAGTGAAGGTCACTGAAGCTGAAGGTCATCTGAAGAAGCATGAGTATCCGAAGACTCGTGGCTAACTGAAGTGTACAAAGGCCTGAAGTTTCAGTGTCACAGAAAGACACAAGTAAAGCACAAGTTAGTGCATCGATGATAAAGGGAATATCTTGCAAATCTTCAAGAAGATATCGGCGATCACAAGACGACAAAAAGTACTGTCAGAATTCCGTTAGTAATGCTCGTCGCATGAAATATCCTCTGCACCAACGGAATTCTCACACGTGGATTCGATCGATCATTCATTTGGCACCACGTTTCCCAATGCTATAAATTGAGGACTTTGCGATCGAATTTAGTGTGCACCCAATAAGTTTACACGCTGCTAAATTACTCCAGACCTTTATATCTTTGAGCAGAGTGTAAACCACCAGTTAATCCATAGTTACTTGATATGAGAATTGAATCTTTGTAACGAAGGTGTCTGGTCTTGTGCCTGATTATTTGTTGATCAGAACTTGTCTTAGATAGTATTTGTTATTGTCTATCACATGCAAGTAGTTTAGTTAGGATTTGTTCTTAGTTATTCCAGAAACTACTTGCATCTTTATTGTATCATTATTGATTAATAAAGAAAAGTTTAAAAAGTGTTGAGGGTTGCCATTAATTTTTATTTGGTCAGTGAAAGCGTATAAGTGCAATAATTCACTTATTACGGGACTAACAATTGGTATCGGAGCAGGACAATTAATTCATAATTGTTGATCTGCTTAATTACTGATCAAAATGAGCGAAAAAGTATCCAAACTAAATCTTGATTCAAAATCAAATGCTCCAGTCTTCATCGACGATGATTTTGGAATGTGGAAAGTGTGATTTCTGGGATTCGCCAAACACCAGCACGAACTTGCTCCTAGCATACTCGAGGTTGGTCCTTATGTCCCTCATTTCATTAAACATAAACCTGTTATCTTTAAAAGAGAAGAGAGTTCTTCTGAAGATAGAAAAGAAGAAAGTTCTCACTTAGAAGAAGAATTTCTTTCTCAAGATGAAGAAGACTATGTATATGAACCCTAGGAAGCTAAACCTAAAGAATTATGGACTGAAGACGACAAAGAAAATGCAGGATTAGATGCAAAGTTAAGGTTTCTTCTTCAAATTTCTCTACCAAATCACATTCTTGTTACAGTTAAAGAATGTAGAACTGCTAAAGAAATTTGGGATATACTGGTGACATCATATGAAGGAACGGAAGCTGTTAAAACAAGTAAAAATTCCATGTTAAATAGGAAGTATGAGGCATTTAAAGTCATTCAGGGTGAACCACTTAAAATGTCCTACAGAAGGTTCGTTATTCTAACAGATGAACTTAAAGAAGCTGATATTAAGAAAGATGTCCAAGAGCTTATGCACAAATTCCTGGAAATCCTTCCAAAGGAATGAACATTATCTCTATTGTTCTAAGAACAACAGGAAAATTAAAGAATATGAATCTGAGTAGTCTTTACAACACTCTAATGAATTTTGAAAATGAGAATACCATGTATTCTGAACCAAATTTTGAATCCTCTGTTTCGCTTATTGCTGATGCATCTATAAGTCCGTCAATATCTGAAGATGCAAGCGATGGTTGCCCCAGAAAGATTGAAGAAAAGATGTTATCTGATGACGAAGACAGCGATCTTGAAGAAGACTCTTTTAGCGATTATTCTAGAGATAATGCACTTGATCTGGTAAAACAGATGGTTGCTCTCGTAACCAGATATAACAAAGTTATGAAACGCAATAGCTCTGAAGCATCAAACTCTTCTCTTTGACATATAGAAGGTCAAATGAATGTTTTCGATGTGGTCAAACTGGTCACTATAAAGCAAATTGCAGAGTAAACCTAGAAAATGACCAGCCAAGGTCTGCTCGATCCACATCTGATTCTGATACATATGTCGAATACAAAAGAGAGTATGAAGAAACTGAACGAGAATTTCAGGTCCCGAAGGCTAAAATCGCGATAGCACAAGAAGAAGTTAAAGCCTTCGCTCTTAAAGCAACCAGTCAATCAAAGGTCTCAAGTACATAATCATATAGTGAAGAATTATCTAAGAAAGAATCTGAAATCTCTTCGGATAGGAACAACTGCAAGTGTCTGATGGCAAGGTCATCTGATTCATCAGATCGAAACAATGATATTTGGTACATGGATAGTGGTTGCTCCAGACACATGACGGGCTGCAAATCTCTTCTTAAAATTTTCACAGACAAAGCTGGTCCTAAAGTTGTATTCGGTGATAATTCATCTGGAAAGGGAGGCCACGGGGAAATCTCAAATGGCTCGTGTGCCTTCAAGAAAGTTCTTTTTGTGGATGGCCTGAAGCACAATCTGTTAAGTATCAGTCAGCTATGTGACACAAAATACATGGTGCTCTTCACCAATACAAAAGGTTACATCATCAATCTAGAAGGAATCGTGGTCATTAATGCACCAAGAAAAGATGACATATACATCCTCGATATGAATTATGAAACTCCTGAAAAGGTACTATGTTTCTTTGTTGTTGCTCCAACTGATGTTAACTGGCTTTGGCATAAAGACTCTCACATCTAAACTTCAAAAATATAAACAACATTAGCAAAAGGTGCTTAGTTGATGGGTTTCCAAAACTTACCTTCGCCAAATATAAAATGTGTCCTGCTTGTGAAAAAAGGAAAGCAACACAGATCATCCTTCAGATCCAAAGTAATCTCCGCCTTTATAGAATGCTTAAATCTAATTCACATCGATATCTTTGGCCCTGTGAATATGGAAAGTCTGGATGGAAGAAAAAGGTACACTCTAGTTATTGTTGATGACTTCTACAGATTTTGTTGGGTTTTCTTTTTAGGAGCATAAAGTGATGCTGCTGAAGAAATCATAAATTTTATCAACAAAACTGAAGTAATTCTTGGAGTTAAACTCAAAAGTATTCGTAGGGATCGTGGAACCGAATTCACAAATGTCACTCTAGAAGACTTCTGCAACGAAAAAGGCATCACTCAAAACTTCTGAGCTCCAAGAACCCTAGAACAAAATGGGATTGCTGAGAGGAAAAATAGAACCTTGATTGAAGCATCCAGAACCATGCTCAACGAAGACAAACTTCCAAGTCAATTCTGGACTTATGCAGTTCAGATGGCGTGTCACACTCAAAATCGTGCAATGTTTGTCAAGAGACACAACAAAACAGCCTATGAAATAGTCAGGTCAAGAAAACCGAATATTGAATATTTCAGAGTCTTTGCTTGTCCGTGCTTCATTTTAAACAACAAAGAGCATCTCGGAAAGTTTGATCCAAAAGCCAAAGATGATATTTTTGTCGGATACGCTGAACAGTCCAAGGCATACAGAGTCTACAATATGAAAAGATCTACTTTCGAATAAACTGTTCATGTCACTTTTGATGAAAAACATGTTTCTGATCCTTCTCCTTCTCCTGAAAATGATGAAGATCTGAACTTCAACGAACCAATCTCAACCTACCAAGCTGAAAGTATTGAGTGTTCCTCAGAAAGATCTGATACACCACCCGTCAATAATTCCTTAGAAAGCCAAAATGATATTCCAAATAATACCCGAACATCTGATAACACCCAATCTGAAAAGTTCTTCACCATCTGAAATTGAGCCCATCTCACCCATCCATGCTTCAGTTTCTGATCAGTTAACTCCTATCCAAAATGAATTTGAAACTCAAGAAAATGTAACCACATCCTCACCCGACACTATACCCCTTTACATCCAACTTCCTCCACTCTCTCCAACACAATCTCTTCTTATCATAAATGATGAACCTGGCCCATCATATCAAGTCTCAACATTATGGAACAGAAACATCCAATAAATCAAATTATTGGTGATTTACAACAAGGGGTTCGCACTCGAAGCCAGCAAGCAAGTGCCAATATGTGTTTATTCGCAGGATTTGTCTCAATGATTGAACCTAAAAATGTTAAAGTTTCTCTAGAATATCCTCACTGGGTATCCTCAATGCAAGAATAATTGCAGCAATTCGAGAAAAATAAACTTTGGATACTTGTTCCACCACCAGCTGGCACAAATGTCATCGGAACTGAGTGGGTTTTCAGGAATAGATTAGATTAAGATGGAACAGTTATAAGAAACAAATCAAGGTTAGTGGCTCAGGGGTACAGACAGGAGGAAGGCATAAATTTTGATGAATCTTTTGCCCCAGTTGCAAGATTAGAGGCAATTCGAATGTTCCTTGCGTATGCTGGTTTTAGAATCTTCAAAGTCTCTCATATGGATGTGAACAATGCCTTCCTTAACGGAAAGCTTCAACAAGTGGTCTTTGTAAAACAACCCCAGGATTCGAAGATCACAAGCATCCTGACTACGTCTATCAACTTGATAAGGCTATTTACGGGTTAAAACTAGCACCAAGGGCATGGTATGACACTTTATCCAAATTTCTACTCAAGAGTGGTTTTACAAGAGGAACCATTGACAACACCCTGTTTATTCGAAAACAAAAGTCAGATGTCCTGTTAGTTCAAATATATGTCGACGACATCATTTTTGGGTCCACAAATGAAATTATGTGTCAGAGATTTTCGAAATTGATGACAGACAATTACGAAATGAGCATGATGGGTGAATTTACGTATTTCTTGGGCTTACAAATAAAACAGTCTGATGAGGGAATTTTCATAAATCAAGAGAAATATGTGTCTGAACTTCTCAAGAAATTTGATCTTGAAAATGTTCTTCTATGAAGACTCCAATGACAACTAAACTGAAATTAACTGAAAATCTTTCGGGGAAGGTTGAAAATCCAACAATCTACAGAGGAATGATAGATTCACTACTCTATCTGTCGGCAAGCCAACCAGATATAATGTTCTCCACATGCTTATGTGCCAGGTACCAAGCGAATCCAAAGGAGTTTCATATGCATGCAGTTAAACGTATTCTAAGATATCTGAGGGGCACTCCTAGCCTTGGCTTCTGGTATCCAAAAGACAATCGATTTGATATTTTCGGATACTCAGATGCAGACTATGCTGGATGTAATCTGGATCGAAAAAGTACAAGTGGTGTATGTCAGTTCTTGGGAGGTAAACTGATAAGCTGCTCAAGCAAAAAACAATCATCTTTGTCAACTTCTACACGTGAAGCTGAATATATCACTGCGGGGGCTTGTGTAGCTCAAATTCTTTGGATGAAGAATCAACATTCAGATTTCGATCAGCATTACGAGAAGGTTCCTGTTTACTGTGACAATACAAGTGCTATAGCTATCACCAACAACCCACTCTTTCACTCTCGAACAAAACACATTGATGTCAGGTATCATTTTATTCGAGATCATGTTGTTAAAGGTGATATCGAAATTCATTTTATCCCCGCTGAACATCAACTAACTGATCTATTTACTAAACCTTTGGATGAATCCAAGCTCAGTTATCTGAGTGGTAGGCTTGGTATGTTAAATGTATAAAAAAATAAAATAAAATATATATATATATATATATATATATATATATATATATATATATATATATATATATATATATATATATATATTCAGATGATCACCGTAGTTTCAGATGATCACTATCGTTTCAGAGTTTGTTTACGTTTTTGTATCTGAAAGATCATCAGCTTGTGATAACGTGGCTTGTTCTCATTCGACCTCCTCTAGAAAAACTCTCAAGTGCCATTGGTCATCATCTCTGCTACCCAATTAATGGTGACCCTTAGACGTCTTTTCCCGCCGCTTTTAGCTGACCTATTGGTTGACCTCTATCATCACGCCTGACCTACATCACCCCAACTGTTCGATCATTCACCGATTCACATTCCAACCATTGATTGAACACACTCTCCATTTTGATACACAATCTGTCCAAATTTCTATATACATTTCTCCAAATTTCTCTCAAAACATCTTTCTCACGCACTTCTCTCAATTCATCATCTTCTCCATGCCATCCTCAACTAAAATCCCTTTCAACGTGACCCTACCAGCATCAATCAAACCTGCTCCAATAGTAAAGTACCATTATACAGAGATGTACTACACGAAAAACAATTCGCGGAGTAATCTAAACCCACGAGGTCAATTGAAACCAGAGTCTCAAGCACTGTTTTGGTTCTTCAACAACCATCCACTCAGGGAAGCCCTACAGTATAAAATACCGTTGTCAAAACAAATGCTTCTTGAATTCTGGTACACGTGCACTGCTTCAATGAAAAAGGGGATAGCTATATCTCAGGAACAATTTTGCAAGGGCGTCATAGAGTATCATTCAATCTAGCATTCTTCAGAACCGCCATCAAAATGGATTATCTTGGGCCTAATCAAGATTTTGATCCCGTTCCTGACATTGAAACTTCAAGAGAGTTAGTTATTCCTTACATTAAATATCGTGGCTCCTTCACCAAAGGAGAGTCATGAACCAAGATGGGTCCTCTATGGTCCGCTTTCTTTATGATAGTTTCGCAGTGCCTGACTATAAAACTGGGGGATTTGATGTAGTGTCTGAACTTGCATTTATTTTAGGGGCCGCTCTCTTTTCAGATACAAGAATTGACTATGCCTCACATATATTTTTAAAGCTATACCAGAAAGTTTGTGATCCAAAGATAGAGCCTTTGGTACCGTTCCCTCGTTTCCTATGTATGGTCTTTTTACAATCTCTGGGGGGAGAAGGTCTTCTATGCGAACCTTGGACCCTGTTTCAAATCAGGTGTAGTGGGTGATTCTAACTTCACAAGTCAAGAAAAAGAGGACGCTCCCGAATTTCCTCCAGGTATGACTATGTTCATCAGCTCTCCTCAACCCAGTCCCTCTCGCGAGGAGAAACAGGGGTCTGAAAACAGTGCTTTGCACGCACAATCTTCAGACACTCAAAAGGATGGCTCTTATTTTTCTGAGGACAAAGAAATGCAAACCCCATCATCTTCTGACCACCCCTCTCCACCACATAAGAAAACCTCAAGTCGGACTCCACGTACACAACGTTACTTATTCAGAAGCTCGACGTCCAGGGTCGCACGCCCGGTGTCTGGGTCTGGTCAGGGTAGGTCTATAGCGGATCCTTTAAACGTGGCAAAGAGTGATGAGAACATTTTTTAATCTCCACATAAGGCAACTGACTATGTGACCTCGCCACAAAGGTCCGATAAATTTCCAATTCATGAAAGAAATTCTCCTGAAAAATCTATTGGTGAACCCACACCAAATCAATCAGAACTACAAAGTCAGCTCTGACTGATATGCCAGAAAGTGCCTGGAAACGTAAACAGGGCACAAGAGCCAAAATTTTCAGCCGATGTGGCACTCTCAAGAGCTTTTGCGGAACCATAAACGCCAACATCCGAGAACTGAACAAAGCACAGAGGGCTCTGAATAAATATATGCTATATTAACCAAAAATTTGCAAACAACTTATGATACCGTCACTGAGCACTCTGATAAGATTGAGAATCTTGAATCTGCTTTCAAAAACATCAATGAAAGACAAATCGCTTTGTTGGATCAGTTGCTGATCTCAATTCCAGGTTTGATATCTTTATCAACTCCATTAATGATCGTGTTGAAACCCTATCGTCCCAGCCTTCCAATCTCTTCGCTAAGTCTCCTGTATTGAAAGAAAATGTCCCTGTCGACGCACGTTCTCATTCACATTTTCAGGGGGAGAAAACAGTGCCTCAGCGAGAAGTTCCGGAGAAGGTTGTTTGTTGATCGGCCGGAACTTCTCAACAAAATGCCAGAGACAAATCAGAGGCAAAATCAAGAGGGAAAAGTGGTGGAAAGAATAGGTCAGGAAAATTAGTGGATGTGGGGATCTCCGAGCAGTATTCAATGGCTGCTCATGAAAGGAGATCAAACAATATTTTCCAAAATCTTGCAGAAAATACCCCGACAGTGACAGTGAAAACGATAGTGCTTTCCAAAGCTCTGTGATCTAAAATAAAAATCAACTGTCAGCTGTAAGAGGGTTTACAAAAACTCCAACAGTCCAACCAGGCATTTCAATCATCCCAAAGAAAACTGCACGTATTTTTGTCTCTCTTGGAGAGAAAGCTCATCTTGCTCCCAAATCAGATGCCCAACCATCCTCTCGTGATAAACGAAAGGGTCCTGCAGCTCCTCCTCAAACTAAAATCAAGAAAGAAAAGGGCCAGTGGTCCTAGTTGAGGAAGAAGCAAAGATGACAACAAGAGGACTAGGAATGTCTGAAGAGGACCTCCAGAAGCCAAGTAGGAAGAGGAATGAGCGTTTGGGCTGGGTACTCAGAAAAGAAGAAGGGAATGAGGGATTAATGAAAGGAAGTTCTGGTGGTGCTTGTGTTGGTGTTTATTTTCCAAAAACAATTGTCTGTACCTTAAATAATTTTACGTTATCGTTGCCTGCACTAAGCAATTTTATTTTATTATTATCATTTGTTCCTATGAATGAATCATATCAGTTACAATGATATAATTTTGACATACATGAGTTGATTGATTGCTGGATACTTAGAAGAACTCAAAAAGAAAATATACGAGTCATGAACTGAAGTATGATCCGATTTTATCAGATCATCATTTATTGTAATATTTTTTAGGTATTGTTGAAGACCCTCTGAATTGTGAAAAATACTTAAGGTTAAATATAAAACCTTCACATATTCAGGGGGAGTTGCCTAACTATTTGTCTACATCAAATAGAGGGAGATTTTTGGGTCGCTGAAAAGCATTCCCTACTGAAGGGATATAATGAAGACAAAAAGACAAATAGTTAGAAGACAATCTGAGGATCAGTTCCTCATATTGTGGGTAAATAAATCTGATTAGTTCGGATTTTAGTTACCCAATTGCACTATCTGATCACTATCTGAAACAACGATCAATTCCCCTGTGGAATCAGATATTGGTTAACAGATCAGAGAGTTGTAGCAGGTTCATCGCACAGTTGACAATAACGTTGAACCATTGAACATATACCTCTCTAAGTTAAACTCTTAGTGAAGGTCACTGAGCTGAAGGCCATCTGAAGAAGCATGTGTATCCGAAGACTCATGGCTACCTGAAGCGTACAAAGGCCTGAAGTTTGAGTGTCACAGAAAGACACAACTAAAGCACAAGTTAGTGTATCGCCGATAACGGGAATGTCTTGCAAATCTTCTAGAAGATATCGGCAATCACAAGACGACATAAAGTACTGTCAGAATTCCGTTAGTAGTGCTCGTCGCATGAAATATCCTCTGCACCAACGGAATTCTCACACGTGGATTCGATCGATCATTCCTTTGACACCACGTTTCTCAATGGTATAAATTGAGGACTTAGCGATCGAATTCAATGCGCACCCAACAAGGTTACACACTGCTAAATTACTCCAGACCTTTATTTCTTTGAGCAGAGTGTAAACCACCAGTTAATCCTTGGTTACTTGATTTGAGAGTTAAATATTTGTAACGAAGGTGTCTGGTATTGTGCCTGATCATTTGTTGATCAGAACTTGTCTTAGATACTATCTGTTATTGTCTATCACATGCAAATAATTTAGTTAGGATTTGTTCTTAGCTATTCCGCTAACTACTTGCATCTTTATTCAATCATTATTGATTAAAAAAGAACAGTTTAAAAAGTGTTGAGTGTTGCCATTAATTTTTATTTGGTCAATAATTCACTTATTATGGGACTAACACAAACTATCTAGGAGCGCCCGCCCTAATTACTTTAGAGTCTTGAACTATTAACACTTCATAACTTTTGGTTCGAGTAGTCTTACCGCTACCGTCATCAAGATGTCGAAATTTATGAACATCTTCATAACTTGATAATAAAGTTTTCTTTTCAACAATTTTAGAAAGTGTGTGGATAATTGATTAATAGTTATGTGCTTATAAAAAGTAAATGTTTATGGTTTGATCATTTGAGTTTATCGGTTTTATATGACGTGCAGACATTTAAAAATCTCTTTGATAATAGCTGCCTTAATAAGAGAAAATAGTAGATAACTATACATGCAACCCAAATAAAAATGACATAATTATGCTACCTTTTTCTACATTTTTCCATTAACTTGATCACCCTTAGAATTTAAAAGAATTAGAAAGCTTGTCTTTTCCCTTTCATCTTTTGGATATAAATATACAAAATATGCATGATTATAGCCTATCAATATTACACTCTAAATAGCCTACCATATATACATGAGTCACCACATTATGACAATGTATTCTAATTAATAATAATAATAATAATAATAATAATAATAATAATAATAATAATAATAATAATAATAATAATAATAATAATAATAATAATAATAATAATATATTCTAACAGAATTATGAATTTGGTAGGTCAAGAAAGAAGACATCCTTTCGAGGTTTGTGCAAAAGGAAAAAGATCCAAAGTACTTGCGAGATATAATACTAAACTTTGTGCTTGCTGGTAAAGATCCTATCGCGATTTCTATGTCTTGGCTCATTTGTATGCTTTGCAAACATCCTCAAGTTCAAGACAAGGTTGCAAAAGATATCAAAGACGCAATCGACACGAAAGAAAATATCAAACATGTTTCTGATTTCGAGGCTTGTGTGACTGAGGCCGCGCTCGAGAAGATGCAATATCTTCATGCAACTTTGACCGAAACTATCCGACTCTATCCTGCATTAGCCATCGTATATATAAAAACTTAACTCATTTTTCTTATAATGTTAATGCAAGGCGTGCTTATTTTGCATCATAATCCCTAAGGTTCTAAAAAACTCGCCACCACTAAGGCGTGAGGTGACTCCGCCTTTACGAAATTGCTTATGGTGGCGGTATGAGGGGTGGCGCAAACTAAAACGGGATAAAGTGCGCCTTATCGCGAGTTTTTTATGACAGATTATAAAATTTGAAGGTTTTATATATATATATATATATATATATATATATATATATATATATATATATATATATATATATATATATATATATATATATATATATATATATATATATATATATATATATGGGAAAAGTGAGTGTGTGGCTGTCACATACCTAAGCTTAGGTGTGGAACCATCTAAAACTACATAATTTAGGTTAAAAAAAACTTATAATTCACTACATAAACTCATTAGTATATCAAATCCCGTCTAAAACTCATCAATTATCTTAAATATTAATTATGCTTTTGTTGAATTGGTGAGTCAAGTTACATATTCTTGAAATGGTGTTTATATTGAACACGTCTCATATTCTTGAAATAGTGTTGAGTTGGTGTTTTTGTATTATCTAAGTGTTCTAATATGGTGGGAAATTAACAAGATATTGTAAAAATAACCGTTTTAAATATTTTTTTAGCCAAAATTATGTAGTTATAGGTTGTTCCACACCTAACCTTAGGTACATGACAGTCACACACTCACTATATATATATATATATATATATATATATATATATATATATATATATATATATATATATATATATATATATATATATATATATATATATATATATATATATATATATATATATATATATATATATATCTATATATATATATATATATATATAGGGTCCGGATCCGGTGAGAACTCAAAACCGGTGAGGACTGCGATGACTAAAAAAAACTCTAAAAATGATTCAAAACAAACTTTTTCAAAAAAATTATTTTTTAAACATAAAAATCGCAGCATATAAGATCAAAAAAAAAAAAAATTCAAAAATGATCAAGAAAAAAATATGGATCATAATTTTGATCCACAAAAAAATATGGATTATTATTATGATCCACAAAAAAAGGTGGATCAAAAATTTTTTCCAAAATTTTTTCTTGCTCAAATGTAGTAATAATTATGGGGAGTTATATATATATTTTTCGGAATTTTTTGAATTTTTTTTCAGGTGTCCTCGTGAGTTCTCACCGGATCCCACTTCTATATATATATATATATATATATATATATATATATATATATATATATATATATATATATATATATATATTACATTTTAGTTATAAATTTACATGTAATATTTTTTGTGAACTTCACATAAATATTACCATATAAATCAACAAATCTATACTTATGAGTGAACAAGATATACAAATTAAAAATATTGCAATCTAAAGTCACGTCATAAAAGATGTCATTACTTGTCATGATTTGTACCATCACGACGTGCCTTACATATTTTTAAAACCTTCATCTTAATGCTAATATTTTGTTAAACTTTTTTTTTTTTATCTTTGTACGTAATCCAAGACATTTAATATTTTAATAAATAATGTTATTACAATAATAACGAATTTTAAAAAAGTGAACTACGGGTTATATGCAGTCAATTTAAAAACATCGGATGGCTTTCTACCCAATTGACTTATTTCTTTTTTCCTTCTAATTTTACTTCGTTAACCTGTTAAAGATCGAACATAACTCAATAGACCAGTATGACGAAAGATGGGTACAATTATTATATATTTAAACGTGCTGGTGGGATGTAAATCTGAACTCAGCCAACTTGTTATTGTGGCGAGTTATAAACGGGTTGATCCGTTTATGACCAATGAATCGAAAGTTACAACCCAACCCGCTAGTTTTGGGTTCTAAACGGGTTGGATTGACAGGTCTGGGTGGATTTTGCTTGCCTTACTCATACTCTCACTCGCATTTTGCCATATGTCTATCTGGAAGCAGTCTCTCTACCTCCGGACCGACATATGACTATTTACAACTTACCTTCCACATAGCCTTCCTTTGTACGGGTTGGGCATCGTTGTATCCTAAAACTATTTAGTTATTATAATGAGACCAAACTATGCAGGATCCAAAAATATGCTTATCAGATGATGTTCTACCAGATGGTGGTTATGTGAAGAGAGGGGATATGGTATGTTACCTCCCATATGCAATGGGGAGGATGAAATTCATATGGGGTGATGATGCCCACGACTTCAAACCAGAACGATGGCTTGATAACAATGGTTGCTTCCATCCGGAGAGCCCCTTTAAGTATACTGCTTTTCAGGTTAGTTTAATACCATTTTATATTTTTTCTTAAAAACTACAACTTTTGCAGTATAAGGTATAGGTTATTAACTATTCTTACATCAGACGATACCAAAGGGTGTGCATGGTATGCATCTAGGCATCCGTTTACCCTGAGATGTTTCTAATTAGTCTAAATTTTTAATGAGTTAATTTATTTTAATTTTTTTCCGAACTAAAGATATACATATTATCTGTGTGATAACTAATGCAACTTGCATCTTAAATTATTAATTAACACATAGTATCTTGAAACATATAACTTTTACTTCAAACCCCTTTCATGTGCAGGTTTTTACCAAAAGAATATTTTTTTTTCTCTTTGTGTTATGTTTTATTTTTATTTTTCTCATTTCTTCTTTTTCAAATAATGCACAAAATCTTTCAATTTATTATTTCTTTCTTCATAATTCGCAGTTAGTTTTTCTCCTCTTAACCCATTTTTTCATTTTATTTCTCGGTGTAAAAATACTATGCTTACTATTTATTGGATTTCACTTGTATTCTAAATAGTGACATGTTAGTTTACATAATATATAGATGGACAATTTAAGGATATTATTTGAATTTTATAACAAAACTTAATACGAATATGGATTAAAAATACGAACTTTATACTTCCTTCGATTCAAAATAAGTGATACACTTTCCATATTTGGGTGTATCAAAATAAGTGATACACTTTAAAATTTACCTTATTTGGTAAAAAAAAGTGGTCCCCACACCCACTAACTACATACTTTAATAAAGTGAAATGACACATATACCCTTACTTTTGACTTTTAAACATCATTAATCTTACTTTATTCAAAAAATGTGGGACCCATTCTCCACTAACCATCTAATTAATCTAAAATAACCCCCATTTAAAACTTTTGCCTCAAAAAACATGAAATCCAAAGTGTATCACTTATTTTGAATCGGGGGAAGTATAGGATTTCTCAAGATATTTACTACGGAAGTGAAACTAAATATTTATTAATTTGGTTTACGTTTGAGCTTTCTTTAAACTAAAATTTATTTGAATTGGTTTGCGATGACATTGGAAAAAAAATCCACTCGATGGCATGACTTCCACCCCAAAATTTTGTATACGTTTCAAAACTTTCCTGTTACCGCCACTACCCATGGGGTAGAGTAATTATCACTTGTTTGAGGGGTATTTGGGATGACTATTTTTATAGGGCTTATAGCTTTTAAGCTTTTTTAAGTTTAATAAACATTTATAAATGTTTGAAAGAACTTATAACCTTGTGCTTATAAGTTATAAGTATTTTTAGGGAGTTTTAAATAAGTTGTTTCAAAGAGGATTACCAATTTATTTAAGGATTTTTATATCTATATCCTCTCATTTCACAATAACCTTAATACTTAAGCTTATTAGCTTATATATAACATTATTATTAGTCATGTTATAATAATAACCTTATAAAAACTCTTCCAATCAATTTATCTATCAAAAACTTACTAACTTATGCAAACTCGTTTACATAAGTTAATAAGCTAATAAATAAACACAAACCTTTTTAATAAGTTTTCCCAAACACCATGTTAACGTTGAAAAAAGGGTTGTTAATAGAACTATTTGTTTCGTTGAAAAAAAAGTTGTTAATTGAACTATTTGTTTCGTTGGAAAAAAGGTTGTTAATTGAACTATTTGTTTCTTGTTGTTATTTAAATAACAATATATATATATATATATATATATATATATATATATATATATATATATATATATATATATATATATATATACACACGTATAATAATGTGCTTTTGTTGTTGTAATCAACCCTTTATTTTTCTTAATGCGACGCAGGCGGGACCACGAACTTGTTTGGGTCGAGATTTTGCGTATAGGCAGTTAAAGATCTTCTCTTCTGTCTTGTTAGGCTGCTTTGTATTCAAGTTGAGTGATGAAAACAACATCCCAAGTTACAAAACCTCCATTAATCTTCACGTTGACCGTCCATTGCAAATTTATGTTTCAAGCAGACTCGGTTTGCACAATCCTTAAACCTAAAATCCTTAAACCTAAAAAATGTAACTTTGCCAAGTGGATTCCGTCGTATATTGTTTTCGTTTATGTTGGGCTCGTTTCGTGTTCTGTTTTATTGTTTCAATTTCGTTCTGTGTTGTGCAACTTGCAGAATTTGGAGAATTGCTATTGTTACTTATAGTGTAAGGACCGGGTCAACATCAACCACATATGAACATCTAATGACTTAAAATTTTGATTTACCAACAAATAAAAGTTCATGCATCCATTAAAATATACATTGTTTCAACCTTGATCAAAATACCATGTTACAACTACTTTGGATACAAACCTGTAGGAGCTAATACCAATTTTATTAATTAAAATACAATACAATTGGGAAATGACTAAAATAAATACAAAATTGAAACAAGAATATGTAGAAAACAACATTGAAACAAGTTTTGGTTGAGTCTCGTGAAAGTCACGATCCCCTTAAAATAGATTTGTTGTCTATTCCCAGGGTAAAACAAATGAGTAGTTTTACACTACCGGATATAATGCAAGCCCGAACACTTATCGAAAATTCTTGTGTTTAAGGAACACTGACAATAGAGAGAGCAAGTTTGTGTTGTTTGTAAGTGGGTGTTGAAAAGCTTGGGAATATGTGTCTTACAAATGACCCACACCATCTCTATTTATACTAGAACATGGTCATGGGTATAATGACATACATTAATGACATTATGGTCATTATTTCAATTCAATACCAAGAAAATAAAACCAATGAATTCAAATATATTTTAATGACATACATTAAAATTATTATTAATCAATAATATTATTTGAATATACCCCACTAAACCGAGTGGCAAAACCGAACCGCAATGAAACCCGGGAGACGGGCGTGGATAGGTTCAAGTTCTCACTAGTTCATTTGTTTTATTTCTTTGTTCAATTCACCCCACTTTGAGAGTCGATATCTCATTCACCATAACTATATTTTGGACATGCCCACCATTAGTTATATATAATAAAATATATATAATTATATGTGTCCAAAATTTTCCACCAATCCCCCACATAAGCAGAGATCAATCGAAAACACAACAAAATTTCGATAAATGTTTAGCAATCAAGTCTTGCAAAGGATAGATAGATGTTACACTTTGAACCTTCCCTAATGATGCATACTTAGGTGCTGTTTGTTTTTTCAGAGCAAAAAGATCTGCTGTCTGCGGATCACATCTGCCAACTGCTGCAGCTTCTGGTTAGACCAAAGGTCTGCAAGAAAGCTATTGTTTGTTTTTTTAACATCTGCAAGGTTTCTTAAATAAATCAAAATTTAATATATTCACGTGTAACAACATTAAAATAATCCATACATCAATATAGTATGTTGTTTGGAGGAGATGAGTTTTTTTAGGTTTGGAAGACCCAAAAAGCTAATGCCCAAAGCTTCTTGGAGAAGACCTTCTGTAGACATAAAAAGATCTGCGAGCTTCCAAAAAACAAACATCTGCGGGAGACTTTTTCTGCGTGTGGTCTGCGCCGCGAAGACAAAAGACCCAGGAAGACCTTTTGTCCAAAAACAAACAACACCTTAGTCTCCTAGCAGTTAGTAGACACGATTTCCTTGAACTGAACTAATTTCCAAAATAAACATGCATTAAACGGTGTCACTTAATGAAATGGCTCGTATTGCAAAACATATTTTCCTGAGCTCGATCAATCATCCCGTTCACAGCACCGATCAACCTGAAAAGAGTCAACGAGGGAGGGATTAGCACAAAGCTAAGTGAATGAATAAAATCTACAAATTCTGTAAAGCACAACAAGTAAGCACAAGCATCTCAACGATCGAAAAGCCACATAATCACTATTTGTTCAAAAAGCTCGGTGGTCCTGCCGGAGCCTAAAACCATCGTCGGCCCAACGACGGTACCCGATAACGCTGTACCCAACTCCCCGGTAAACCCCCTTACGTATAACGTATACAGGTAAAGTCCGAATACCAAATGAGTCGATACACTATGCCCAGCCGATATCCTTCCAAGACTGACTTCTCAAACCTCGGTCACCTAGTTCAAACCGACTTGTTGCCACCAATGAAGCCAAGCCTCCTCAAATATGTGCACATAACCTATTTAACTCAACACAAGCAGATAGGTACCAAACAAGCAAGCTAGTTACAAAATTCGTGTCGATACATATCGCAGACAAATTCCCATCGCGAACCCAGAGTTCGCGTCGCGAACCCAGGTTCGCGTCCGGGAACGTGCCCGCGAAGAAGTTCACGATCAAACCCCAAAATCCCTATCACATGTTCGCGATCGCGAACCCGATGCTCGCGACGCGAACCCTATCCGCACAGCCATTTCCTGCATTTATTCAACAAGTATGCAATTCCAAACCAATTGCAACCAAACATAAGTTCGAGATTAGATCTACTCACCGTAACCTTCACCTTGCCACCAACTCAGTAGTCTAATGTCACTGAGTTGCCCTCCGGTTTCCTGTGAATCCAAAGGAATACCGAATTAGTAATCAATACTACAAAATTACAACAATTGTCAAGTAAGTTCACAAACTAGCTCTTGACCCAATAAAAGCCAAACACTTGAAACATCATATAAACATGTCATGACCATATCATACATATCCAACAAGTCAACTAAATATTTTACACATTATCCATCCAACAGGTCAAACTCACTTCTCAAGCTCACCTCTCAAGCTTACTTCTCAAGCTTACCTCTCAAGCTTACCTCTCAAGCTTACCTCTCAAGCTCACTTCTCAAGCTTACATCTCAAGCTTACTTCTCAAGCTTACCTCTCAAGCTTATAACATAAACAATTCACAACCATCATCCATAAACTACCACATTTAGCAAGACACAACTAGTCAACCAATCCAACAAGTTCATAACTACCACCTATTTTTACTTCAAAATCATAAGTTATACCTTTTGACCCAAATCATCCAAACACTAACTAGCATTTCATCAATCTCACCAAATCTTAACATAATTCATAACTAACATATTTAACTTGTCATTTTAACATAACTAGACTTAACATCCATAAAACATATAAACGACATTTTAGCCCAACTAGCCGCACCAACACAACTACTAGTTCATAATGTAGCCATAAAATCCATATAACCCTTTTAACTAATAATCTCATCATTTCAAGTCACAATCCACAAAATCACATTTAATATTTTCAACATACTAGTTTACCCTAAACTAACAACAAAAACCACCAAAAACCAAGATCTAACTTATTTTAGTAAAACCCACTTTCTATTCCAAAATCACCTACAATGGTGATTTATGGATCATCCACCAAAAACATGATTTCACCATATAAAAGCATATAACATGTTTCATTTAACATATAAAATAAACCACAACAACATTTAACAAGAATCATCACCTAATATAAAACCCTAGTTTCATCATTATAGCTAAAACTTCAAGAACAACAACAAGAGACAAAAACCTTACCTAAAAGCTTGCTCAAAACGAGATTTCAGTGAGAAAGGAGGAAGAAATCTTCAAGGAAGCTCAAAAACACCAAGAACACACACATAAAAGTAGAGAGAGTTTTGGTGGGTTATTTTCTAGAGAGAAGTTAGAGAGAGGAGAAGATTGGATAAAATGAAAAAGGATGGGGTTTCCCCATCTCTATTGCCGTCCAAAGAAGAGAGGGGAATGGGACCACTTTTGTCTTTTATCACTTTTAAACAACACGATATAAAAGGTCCGATTCGTAGCTAATTTATTTAAAATACCAAACGAACTCTGTTTTCAAAAATGAATATATTTTCGGAGACGAAATTCAAAAGAGAATCTAAAAATATAAATATCATAAAATCATTTAAACATTTCAGAAACCGGATATTTTAATCCCTGGATTAAAATATCACAAAAGGACAAAAGGTCAAACCATTCATTTAACATTTAACCGATTCACTTCACATAAGGTCAAATAAACACTTATCAAATATCAATATATACCTAAAACTACTAGGCCGGTTTTAGGATGTTACAGTTTGTGTAGACGACAATATACATTCTCACAAGACTCTCCCCGACTTGTTCTTATCCTCTTATCGTGCCCGTCTTGTCATGGACACTAGCCTGGTTCTGCGAGAGCTACTAAGAATTGTGCCCTAACAATTACTTCGAAGCGACCCCACTACTCCCTCACATAGGTGATTCTCTACAAGGAATTATTAAAAGTCATATTGCTTATCCTCATTGTCACTGAACTAGGAATGGACTAGGAAGTAGTAAAATTTACTCCCTTAAAGAATGTTTGGAGGAATTTCGTTACCCCCACAGCGACATCCCTTTAGTTTATACAATTAGGTTGTCTTATTGAACCTAGATCTTGAGATCTCCAGTTGATAGGACCCATGAACCGCAATATTGTTAATAACATCAGTAAAGACAAGATCATATACGTCATACGATTAATCTTTTTAAGCACAAACGTAATAACATGTGTTCTTGGTTGCGGAATAACCAAGAACACTCCACAAACTGTTACATTTATAATTGGGTTACCGGTGATCCACACAAATGATCAACCGGGATCCAAAAGGATGAATAACAACTAAAGACTAAACCTCTATTTATAAGTATAGAGGTTTTACAATTAACCCTATTAAAAATGTAACTACCCAATTCTAATAAGTGCATCCCATAATTAAAGGGATTTGATTCATTACTCAAATAAGGAATGCACCATTCACGGACTGGTCGGTCCGTGTACTCAATATGACTGAGTTATACCGACTAACTCGGTACATATCGACCAACTCGGTATGAGCCTAAGCTATACCGACTAACTCGGTACATACCGACCAACTCGGTATGATCCGAGTTTCACTAAGCTTATTATACTATTAGAGTTAAACATATGTGTATTCCTTTGTTCATCAGATTCACAAAGTAATAAGTTTGACCGGGTTTTACCCTAACAATCTCCCCCTATCTGATGATAACAAATGAATACGTTCAACCTAATAAATAATAACGATCTTGTCTTGTATGATATTCTTTTTGAGATCTTTTCATATTCTTTATTCACTAAGTACTTCAAGAAAATATATATCACATTAACTTTTCTCCCCCACAATCATTGACTCCTCCTCAAACTGTCCGGTATATTTGAGTTTAAATGAAACATATCCCAAGAATCATTCAACTAGTAGATTTCCTCAGTTTGAAACGATTCAAATGATTGTAAAATAATGTGTGACACGTACCCCCTTGAATAACTTAGCATGATCACTTTAGCTTCAAGAACTTTAGCTTCACATTAATAGAGAATATATATCGCATTGAATTTTTCTCCCTCTGAATCATATACTTTCACCTTAAACTGTTCGATATATTTTATCTTTGACTTGAAAGCCCTCCAAAGAATCAATCAACTTACGGATTTCCTCAGTTTAAGATGATTTCATATGATTAAAAAGAGAAAAACATGTGAAGCATACTCACTTGTAAAATTCAGCTTTCAGAATTTCATTCCTATAATTTTGCAGCAACTTCAAAAAATCATATCTCCATGTAGAATCTTCTGATCATTATGAAATTTTTACACAACATACATATATCTGTCTTCAACATCATATCCGATAATCATAATGATCCAACGGTTTAATCGATTACAACTGTCTTGTACTGACCACTCGGTATGAGACAGTCGGTATCAAGATACCATCATCTTTGAAAATATGTATCTGTTAGTATACGTTTCTGATCATTCTTAAATTTTGATACCAAGTAGATGTATGTTCTATGGATATAATATCCCATATTTATGAAGATCCAACGGTTAAAGAAGATACAATAGTCGTTTTAACAAAGTTGTGCAAAATTAAAAACATACTATAAATATTCATCAATAATTTAAAATATATATATATATCTCTCATTAAACGATTCCTTTTGAAGATCTGAACGGGGAAAACATTAAACACATTACGATGAACCTTCTGTCCAAATTTCACGCTTATTCGAAGGTTGAAGAAAGAGATTTGATTTTTCTACCATGGCTTCCCAGAAAGTAAGAAATAAAAAGCAAAGAATCTGACTTTTTGCGCCATACATATATCTCTACCAGATACTCGAATTGCAATTATGAACTGTCAGATTGTGTGTTTGTGTGTTGAGAACCTCCTGTTCAAATTTCACACAGATTCGACCGTTAACGAAGGAGATCCGATATTTCTTCTACCCGTGCGCAGAATATGACAAAAATTCTGCATAGTTCTCTATTATGAAAAATACTTGATCTTCAACAATATTAGGATTATAGGATCATCAAAGTTGTAGATAACTTTGAACCGCTCTGATACCAATTGATAGGACCCACGAACCCAGTATTGTTAATAACATTGGTAAAGACAAGATCATATACGTCATACGATTAATCTTATTAAGCACAAACGTAATAACTTGTATTCTTGGTTGTGGAATAACCAAGAACACTGTTAAGGCAAAAAGCCTTACCCTTTAGGATCATAAGATAACAATACAATTTAGACTAGCTTAGATTAGTTTGTAGAATAAATTAGCTAAGTCTCAGTGCAATACTGAGTAGGCAGTATTGGCCACTCAGTATTGGAAACCAATACTGAGTAGATGGACTGAGTTAAACATTTCCATGTTTAACAGACCAGATCAAATCCCTTTGATCTCGGCCACTTTCCTTTTCTCAGTCCTTCCACTACTCCTTGCCACTTTTGTAAGATCTCTATAACACTATACATAAAGATCACTTGATATAGGAGTACTTACCAATTTACACGTTCATTCATACACTTTGTAATTGTTCAGTGGTCGTGTTTTTCCGCAACAAGCCACACTTAGTGGAATATTACATTTGACTATAATCTTGTGTTCTCTACATTAATTAACATACAAACCAGTGTTGTTGTGACCTAACAAACACTCCACAAAGTGTTACATATAGAATTGGGTTACCGGTGATCCACCCAAATGATCAACCGGGATCCAAAAGGATGAATAACAACTAAAGACTAAACTTCTATTTATAAGTATAAAGGTTTTACAATTAACCCTATTAAAAATGTTACTACCCAATTCTAATAAGTGCATCCCATAAATAAAGAGATTTGATTCATTACTCAAATAAGGAATGCACCATTCACGGACTGGTCGGTCCGTGTACTCAGTGTGACTGAGCTATACCGACTAACTCGGTACGTACCGACCAACTCGGTATGAGCCTAAGCTATACTGACTAACTCGGTACATACCGACCAACTCGGTATGAGCCGAGTTTCACTAAGCTTATTATATTATTAGAATTAAACATATGTATATTATTTTGTTCATGAGATTCACAAAGTAATAGGTTTGACCGGGTTTTTACGCTAACACCAGTCAACTAGGTTAGATTTCCTTCACATAAACTTCATTCCAAGGGCTTTAGGTACATTCCTCTATAACTAACTCTCTACTTAAGCTTTTTTGTAAGCGGATGCACGATGTTATCATTTAACTTTTGTCATCAATCACGATAACTTCAGTTGAGAGTAGTTGTCATATCGTATATGTGATAACTAGAATCGCCTCCCCGCCCAGCTCTATCAGCAGGCCCCATTTACTATCTATTATTTGATTGACTAATCCTTTATATTGCAATGTAACTCGCCTATTATGAACATGACCTGTGCTCTAAATATGTCGCCAATTTTCATTAAAAAAGAAGAAAGGGTCAAGTCAATCCTTATTCTGTTCCGGATTGTAATCCCTAATAAAAATTATACATTGTAAAAATGTAAATGTAAGGCAACAACATATACCGATTTATACATCAAATATTTGGAGTATATACCTTATATTGATGTAACCTTAGGCTGGTGATTGAATACCTTAGCAAGGTACCCCCACATTCGTATGTACTTATGAGACGGTTTTCTTTCAAACCATGGTTTGTACGATGTTTCATCTTATCCTCACGAGGTATCTTATATAAATATGAGTAGTCGACACACGACATATGTGCCAACTCTGGAAATCGGGTATTTGACTTGATATTTATTGTGACCTAAATTCATGGTAGAACATTTATCGCGTTTATTTTTGCATTCCAAACCCTTATATCATGAGTAGATAGTACACATCGTCATTATGGACATGTCAGTTTATATGTGTTTTGTACGTCTAAAGTTGTACATTTAGCGAGTTGGTGATATAACGCAAAATTTAACAGAACAAAATAATTTAACTTTGATAACGAAACAGTTGCTCAACCAAGTGAACCGATGTGAAAAACAATGTACGAAATATAATACGCGACTATATAAATGAATGCTCGCTGAAAGTGACAAAATAAATATCCGAAATAATAACTTTTAGTTAGGGAATAATCAACGTTAAATTCCTAGTAAAACCCCACTTGAAATATTTTACCAAACTATTTGTATCAATACTTATGTGTGCCTAATATCTATTAATAAAACCAAATTAATAAAATTAAATATTTTTCAAAATTTTATGAGGACTCATTTGAAACGTTTTATAAGAAAAATTGATTGTAATTGTAATTATTATTGTTATTATTTTAAGACCCCATGTTTCCCACCACGGTCCAGTAAGTAGAAAATTTCCATCACTTTCTTTTCCTTGGTCGAACTGGTCAACCACCCTCTTTCTTAATCCCACCCTAACCCACGGTACATATCACTTTAAACAAACAGTCCGATTTTTATGAGGATTCTAGGATACTCGTCATTTTAATAACAACCAGATACATCAAGCCATTATCATTTTCATATTAAACAAAATTAACAACCCACTTCCGATCTTATCATCTCCAGATGAATTCATTTTAAGAAACATCACCATAAAGATCCGAAAGCCTCGTCACGCTATTAGACCAGATGATACCCCTTTGAGTTCGTTTATTCACTTGAACGGCAACACTAGGCAACGCACATCTCTGAGCTCTCTTCTCCGGCGATACAACAGCCTGTTCTGGCGAGCTCTGTGAACACCCGACGGTACCATAGAAATCCGACTAGATCTCTGATCTTGTTTACTCTCTCTCTCTCTCGGATGAAATACCAGAATACCTTCACTCTCTCCGACGGACTCAATCTTCTTCATCGTTTATCCGGCGAACACAATATCAACTTCGGCCAAGCTCCAAAACCCAGCAAACCATAGATGTTTCTCCGGCAAATCAGACCATCTCCGATCTCTCCCTTACCCTCTCGTTTGCTCTGTTTTACGGTGACATGGAGCAGGCAAGATTCCGGGACTCAGGCAACCAACCGCACCTCCGACAGCATCTCAGTCTCTCTCGACTCTAACTCGAGAAGTGGTACAATTCTTGAGTTTCTCTCCTCTTCTTGATTAAATATAAGTGTAGACTGTATGTATAGTGTACGAGTCAACGAAGTGATACGGTGGTGATGTGTGTTTTCTGTTTGGTGTATGTGTTCCCGGCAACGCCTGCTTTCTTTATGTCCAAGCCATTCGAAACAATAATCCAGTTTAATTAACCAACCCAAATGCTTTAACCCGACAAATTTGTTAAGCTCAAATTGTTTTGCCAGCCCAACATGCGTGTCCAAAGCCCAAAGATTCATTGTTAAAATCGAAAGTCAGTCAAACAACTTGTTTTCCATTGTATTAACTAATTTATAATTATCATATATATCCAATTTCCATACCAAAATACTGTTCATAAAATTTTTTATTATTATTTTTGATATATTTCTTCATTATATATAAGTATGATAAGAGATGAGAATGCAAATATTAGTGTAGGTCAAGTGGTAAAATTTATCGTAATCTTCCAAAGGAACTTGAGTTCAAACCCTACCAAATCCCTTAGGCGATAATTTTTTTGACCCCATCGAGGCATCGAGTATCTTTTAACATCAAGTACAACAATCTTTTAACATCAAGTAAAACAATTTCTTTGAGCTATATTATTAACATTTATATTTTAAAAAACTTTCTTATACATATATCTAATTAACATATATACTTTTAGTCTTTCAATTCTTTTGAAAACCAAACTTACAGTATTAATAATAAATATCCATAAATATCTACTGAAATATCTAAAATGATATATGTGAGTTTATTAATTTTAATGAACGTTTATAAAAGTTATCTAAAAGATTAAAGATCTAACAATGTTTATATAGGTTTAATTTTACATTGTAAATTAAATTTCGCGTTACATTAATTGAATCCAAAACATAACCTAAAAAAATGTATGTTTTAAACCCCGAGGCATCGCGCGGGTCGCATAATACTCGTTTTACTACAATGTTTATCATCTCCAATTAGAGTAATTATTAATTATTCAAATAATAATTATTTGTTTTAAATAATTATCAGTTATTTTCAAACCAAAGTGTAAAGAGATTCAAACTTGAATACATTAAACAAACATATTTAAATACGCAACCAACCCTACCGAGTCGCCAACGAATCGCTCGAATCTAGATTCGAGTTGAGAAAAATCATTTATGCATCATATAGTTTAGGGGTGTCATATTAGACCGTCACTCATTAACTATTAATATGCGTTTAGGACGCTAGGAATCTTTGGTTGGAATCCCCAACTTTGTTGATTTGCGATTTTGATAGCTGCGCTAAGTTGAGTTTCACGGCCCCACTTTTACTGTTTTATAACTACTTTATTGGGGGAGAAAACATATACTACTCAACTATTTTGCAATAATTAATTTTTGTATAATCATTGTGGTGTACACGTACCTAACAATGAAAGACAAAGGACCATGCTACGAGTCCACGTTTAACCGTAATCATTAACTAGGTGTGTTAGCCAAGGAATATAGAGATAGTACTATCGGGATTGATCCCCCGCTCATGGCTAGTTATGCGCTAGCCCAACTGAGTTTGAGCTTTATATTCTAACTATTTTAGATTTCGGTTTGATTATAGGCTCTTTGATTATACCTTAACTTGAATGTATTGCAAGCATGTCAGGGGATTATGAATTGCACCTAAAAATTGTTCAATATTTCAGAACAACTACGAAAACTATTTTTGTTCAATATTTCAGAACAACGATACAAATTGTATGAAACGATTTTAATCGATTTTGATTATTGGAGTCACAAAACCTGTGAACTCACCAACCTTTATGTTGACACTTTTTCTATATGTTTTCTCAGGTAAATGTTTCCATTTATTTGCGTTGCTTTACTATTTATCGATGTGTAATGTTATTAATTAGTCTCACGACCGTTCTTCCGCAAAACCATTTTTGGCGGGGTGTGACAACATACCCCACATTTGTACAAATTAATGTATCAATTGCCTCATTTTTACTTTCCATTGAGCTTACATAGCAATATCATTCAATATCATTCATATAGTTCTTCCGTGTGAACCATATCAAAGAGTTTGGTTATTTCTTCCAACCATATGGAATGATGATTTTGTCAATTTATTTCTTTGTGATTTTGAATCAATATGGAATGTTGGTAGTATGCAATTTAATTTATTTAAACAACAAAATTAATTAACTTTATATGGTATAATAAACCATGTTAATTTTAACATTTTTACCAACAACTATTTCATATTTTGATAATACAACTTTATCGGATTCAATCACAACCCGAAAAACAAACTTAGTAAGCAACCATCAGGACACAAGATTATTATGAATCCCTGGAACATACAAACAATTGCTTAATCATTACATCATTTACGGAAGTCGTCCTTAAGATAACATTTCCTTTACATTTGATATATGTGGTAGACGAGTTTCCCATAAAAAGTTTTTGCTCATTTTCAACATCTACGAAAATAATAAACATACTTTTATCGAAACACACGTGACGGGTAGCACCCGTATGAACATACCATCCATTTCAATTGGTTCCCACCAAATTCACTTCGACAAGTCGAAAATCATGGCCACAATATGCACATCTCCCTTCATGTACATTACCATGTTAGGCATTATCAAAACATTTTTCATTTTTACTAAATAAAAAATGCAAATTTGACCAATTAGCATCAACAATCAAAATGTTTCAATTAGTGGTAAGATAAATTTCAAGTATCATCTTTTTCAAAAATTAACTCAACAAGCCAAAGACTATCTTGTATCTTACTTCTTAATATAAACTAAAATTTTACCAAGTCTCACAATTTGAATGCAAAATTATAGATGCCAAAGCAATCCATAATAATATTAAAATCCAAAGAATTTTCACTTTTAACAAATTTGAGAAAATTCAAGAAGCCAAATCTATCTTGAAAACTACAAAAAAACACAACTTTTAACTTCAAAAATCTTATAATTACCAAATATCTCACATTATGAGACTATATTCAAGAAACCCCAGTAATCTTGACATGCCGAAAATGGAAATTAAAATGTTTTCAAGAAAATTCCCTTATAATTCAATAGTAACAATAATAATATAAATCCAAAACATTTGATTTCCAAATAGTCTCACAAATTGAAAGCATATGTCAAGAAGCCAAAGCCATGTTGACATGCATAAAATGGAAATCAAAATCACTTACAAACCAATGTAATTTTGATACTTTAATAATCAACTCAGGAAGCCAAAGACTATCTTGAACCTTACATACAAATGTGATTGCAAAATTTTAATAAAAAACAATAATTCTCCAAATTATAAATTTTAAATTCAAAATTATTTTAAATGATTTATCAAGTAATTCAAACTCAAACATTAAATCCAAACTTGATATAATAAACTTGAAATCCATAAATTTGATTTAACAATTTATAATAAACTTAACCAAACCTCTTGACTTAAAATTTTCTTTTCTGTGTTGACCCCAAGCTACTATCGAGCTTCCTCCCTTCTCCACTTGGTGACGATTCATGGATCTTTCGTTGAATTACCTTCTCCACATTCCTAGCAGTAAAATCTCCTAGCAACTATTTTAGGTACTCCTTCGGGACAAAACTCCCCTATCAGTCTACTCGTGAACTTCTTCCATGACATCTTGTAACATACTCTCTTTCCCAAAGTTACGTACATCGCATTCCTCCACGACAACGCCTCGTCCTTCAATAACCGGGACGCAAAAGTCACCATATCTTTCTTCATTCACTCACTACCCTCTAGCACTTGCTCAATTTCACGAATCCAACAAATCGTGATCTCTGGCTCGGAACTTCCCGAATACGCATCGCGCTTACGCGTAATGAATGTATTGAACGAACCTCCGTCTCTTTCTTCCGGTTCAGAATCACTAGCCTCTTCTGTCGAGGACTTCTCAGCATCGGCTTTGCTACCTAAAGGCCTACTCTTCATACGGGAGCTGGAATCATCCCACCTATCCTCATTCACCCGGTCGTCCACGATCTAGCTCACATCCTTATTCACTACTTCTTTCAGCTGATTAAACAGATTCCGGATAGTTTCCAAAGTTACCGGGGTTGGTTTACATCCAAACCGGAACCCTCTCCATCATCATCGTGAGGTGTCGGAACTCGATTAAAATTCTCTTCTTGATTCAGTGGAGCTCGTCCACTTTTCGTGTTCACCCTTTTTGTTATACCAATATATTCAACAATCAAGATTCAAATGATAGACTCAACAGTCGAATACAACACATATAGATCAAAACATGGCATTTCTCATAGGGATCGACCCTATTATACTAATGACATACAATCTCAAAAGACTAATCATATACATCATGTGGAAACATACGGTACTACCAGCATAGCTTAAGACTAAGAACGTCAATCCAACCTATTTCACTTAAACTATAGCACTGATACCAAGTTATAACACCTCAAATTTCAAAACACCATTTAAATAATAATTAAAGTAAAATATCACAAATTTCGGTATCCAAAAGTATGATTTAGCAAAAACCTTTGAAAAGATTATCAGAGTATCAAAATCGGTGTTACAATATAATATCATAACCATAGATTAACGAGGTCTACCTAAGAGCTCCCGAGCTAATCATCACTACGCCACTTTTATCGCGACCTTCTAAACCTTCGATACTGAACCTGAGTACGTAGCCACAAAAACAAAGTAGTACGTGAGACAAAATAGTCTTGTGAGATACATGGGTTTTTCGACCCATTCTCAAAAATATTCAATATTATTTTATATCTTTATTCATTATATAAATTCTTATCTCATATTCCATTTATTTATTCATATTTACTAGTAAGCTAGCCATAAGCTTACTCGTCACATAATCACAAACGTGTAAGCTATCCTTAAGCTTACTCATACATTGTCACATATGCTACGAACCTCTCTAAAGCAACTCCCCCGATGTGGGTTATCATAGGTAATGTAAAGGTAATTGGAATGACTCCAACTTACCAAGGCCATCAACTCCCCCGTTTTCGGGTTATCATAAACTCCCTCGTCCCACGGTTTATCTTGCTCCCCCTTTTTATTGGGTTATCATAGTCCCCCTATTTTCGAGTTCATTCATATTATTGGTTCTAAATCATTATTAACTTTATTATATTTGTTCTGTTGAATGTTGACGTTTGTTTTGCGATGTTTAGCATGTCTATGTGCTAATCATTTTATATTCACTATGATTAGATGAAATCTTGGATTTAGGTTTGATATTTTTAGTTTTTTATTGTAGTTTTTCGAATACTTGTTTTTATACCAAAGAACCTCTTGATTGAACTTTAAATCTTTGTTTATTTAATCTGTCAATTATTAATCTGGTTATTTAAGTGACAACTATCAAAATAGTTAATAATTCCCTCGATTTTTCACCTTTGTGATGTAGTCGGTGATCCACTAGCTCTAGGGATTCGAGATTAAATATTAATAACCTACGTAAAATCAAGAGTCTAATCATAGCAACGACCAAATTTTAGGATTAGAAAGCTACGGAAAGACCGAACCTAGATATAAGTAGCGAGCCGAAGTGTGACCATAATATGATTCTTTAAGAAAATAATTTTTAGGAGCGATAATCTGGCCATTGTAGAGGGTTAGAGACCACTACTTCTATAACTTTTAGAACACCATTGAAATCGGGACTTAATCCACCAAACCTAGACCTAGGCAGATTCAATCATAGTGAATATCCCTCTCATATTTGAACACGGATTTAATTCTTTGTCAACTTGTCTTAGTTTCCAAAAACTCATAGTTAATTTAATTATTTTAAATTAGGTTAAAAACAAAAATCCTCAAATTACTTTATTTTATAGATCAATTAATTAGTTTTAAGTTATTCATGCGGCTTAACTATTCTCTGTGGAAATGAATACCTGAATTACTTACCTGAACTATATTGCCCACGATTAGGTCATACTTGCCTACAAGTGTGGTAATCTAGAGAAGGCGTATTTTAGGTTATTTTTTATTATTAGATTTCGCACATCAATCAACAAGATTACAATTTATAAAATAAATAAAAAACGAGAATTCCCACAACACAATTCAAAGCAAAATATGTCGACCACGCGTCAGCTCCCCATCACGGCCATATCTTTTTACACCAATTTTTTTAGAGAATACACTATACACATAACACTACAATCCGTCTTTAAAAAGTTCGGCCAGAATCAGACTTGAAGGGCCTCGAAACAGACTCGCAACCTGGCTGATCAGTGTAGTATTTCAGCACCGTAGTATGTTACGAAAATGGTCGTATCTCACAAACCATAAATCGGGTCAACGTCCACAATATATCAACAGAAAGGAAAAACAGAGAATCACAAAAGTCGTGAAGGATCGGGGTTCGGACTCTGACTCAAACATGTCAAAATTCGTCACGTACGTAATTGGCAGAATCTGCCTAAACAATTGAGTAATCATCAAACAAAACTATTCAAAAATCCCGACAAAGACACCCGAATTTAGGGGTTTCTTCGTGTTCTACTGATTTGGACCGTACTGTATGAACTCAATTAAACTGGTTCATACGATCCAAACCAACACCTGGTTTAATCTCTCAAAGCAGAACTAATTAAACTCGTTCATACCGATCCAAACCAACACCTGGTTTAATCCCTCAAAGCAGAATTGAGATTAAACACACCCTTAAACCCAAAAGGATTAAGATCTTAGGTATCTAACCAAGTTAACAATAAAGACAAAACACACACATTTGTGTGTGATTCGGCCGAAAAAAGAGGGGGGGAGGGGGAAGAGTTTTGATTAATACTTTTATTGCTCAAAGTAATCCACCCGTGATGATGTTAATGTCGATGACATTTAAACACCAAACGTGGTGTATCGAGAAGTTTTATATTATGTCTAAAACAAGTTAATAGTCATTTGTTATGTTTATCTCAATTTTATACTAAATTACATTTCTTTTTTAACATCGAGTAACATTGAAAATTCGTTAGATCTTTAATATCTATACTTCTATATCTATATTTGTATGTATATGTATACCATATTATATTATAATAGATTTGAGAATTTTCTTCAAACAAAAAGTCTTAAAATTTTACTGGACATATTTGGGTTTATCATAATTCAAATCATCATTTATTTGTGCATTAATAATTAGAAAAAATATGTAACCAAACAAAATTTAAATCAGCAAAAAATATACTTAGGCTAGTGGTGTGGGTACCACTAGCCCCACCATTTTTTCCTGCCACATCATCTGGCACCTCAGCAACCACTCCCCCCTCACACAACATCATCTCTAGGAAATACCCACCACACCACACCAAACCATTTTACTTTCCATCTCATCATTTTGTTTCCATTTATTTGACACACAACTAATATTTTAAATAATTTAAAATTACAATAATTAGATTTAAAATTATTAGTGTTCATTGTATGTGAGTTGTTGCAGAGATGCTCCGCTAAGTCCCGTCAAAGTTGTTCGTATGCTCGGGACAGTCCGCCAGATATTGTGAAATTGTCCGACCTTTCTCTTCCACAACCATATTATGCATTATAACACATGCATACATAATATATCTTAATCTTTCTAGGTCATATGGACGGCCCGCGTTTTTCACAATGTGACACTTCGCCTTTAAAACTCCAAAGGCCTCTTCCACATCCTTACATGCGAATTGTTGTTTTTTTGTGGTAAACAACTGATCTTTTGGCTCTGATGGATGTCAGAAGGCTTCCACAAATGTCGCATGACGAGGATATATTCCATCAGTAAGGTAATAACTGAATCTATATTGATTGTCATTCACCATATAAGGAGCATCGAGTGCCTTTCTAGATAACAAGTCGTTGAATATTGGTGATTGATCAAGCAAGTTAATATCATTATTAGAACTCGCAGCCCCAAAGTAAGCATGCTAAAACCATAATCTTGGGAAGCAACGACTTCTAATATCAACGACGGTACTCCGTGATGTCCTCCAGTGTACTCACCTCTCCATAACTGTGGACAATTCCTCCAATCCCAATGCATAAAATCAATGCTACCAAGCATTCCAGGAAAACCATGTCTCTCTTCATGTGCCGCATATAATTTTTGAACATCCGTTATGGTTGGTTTTCGCAAATAAATAGGCCCGAATAATTCCAAAACGCCTTGTGAAAAAATATACATACTTTCCCTAGCAGTTCTTTCAGACATGCATAGGTAGTCGTCAAGAGAATCAAGGGATGCCCCGTAAGCCATAGTTCAAACTGCTGCTGTACATTTTAGCAACGCAGTGAACCCCCACCTACCTCTAACATCATATTTCAATTGAAAAAAATGGATACATGTTTTCTAATGCGCTACATATGAGTCAAAATAAATTTTTGCTTAGACAAAACCTTCCTTTGATATCTTTCTCGTCATAAACACAATCATCCGCAAAATAATCTCGATATAGCCGTTGGTGTCCAGCTGCTCGATTTTTGTTCTGCTTCACAGTACTAGTGTCAATGGTGTCACTATTGTCATCATCCTCTAAATATTCGAGGAGGTCTTCATATGTTGTTAACATTAACACATCATCCTCATCAGATGATGAACCAAGATAATCCATTATTTGTGTTTTGGTATGTTTTGGTAGCGTTTAATTGTGTTTATATATACGAAAATAAATAAAAAAATTTTAATTAAAGTTTATAACCATTCAATGGTCATATTGTATCGAAAAAGCAACCGCACGCCCGTTTCCATCCGTGCCAGTGGCCCTCCTCGACCAATGCTGACCCCCCCACGCCGTTGTGGGGGGCGGTGTTCCTTTACCCATCCATGACGTGCCCTCTTCCACCTCACCCCCCCACGCCACTTTAGCCATGCCCATACCGAGCAGCCTTAAGCACATATCCTTATCAAATTCATTATCTGTATCACGAAATGATATCCCATGATCCATGAAAAGAATAAGAAAAATACAAAATCGCGGCCGTTACTCTGATCATGGTTATACAAACGAAGTGGGTCCCAACTCCCAACACTGCCCCACGCCAAATGTGATACTACATGAGTATCTGGGAAGGCAGTCAGTTATAAATTCAACAGCTATCTAGAGCATCATTTGATCAACAATTGAGAAATCTGTTGAAAAAGGTGTCCAACACATGAAATAAACCGGTATTCCAGTTTGGGTATTTTAGAGTCCTATTCGGGTTGCCCTCAAGGAGTCAACAAACAAGAGAAATAACGAGACATTTAATTAATAGTTTAACTAAAAGACTATCGGGCTAAACTAGTTAATTGGTTATTAACTAGTTAAAGGTATTGGGCCAAGTATTAAGTTAATAAGATTAATAATACTTGTGGGATAATTAATGGTGGGCTTGGACTAATTAGAGTTTGACTCTAATTAGGTTTGGTCAAGTATAAATAAAAGGTTAAGGGCATTAACCTAAACACTTGTTCTTTTGGTTTATACCCCGTTCGGCCGAACCCTCCACAGCCACCATCGACCGTCGCTGCCCCGCAATCCAGCGACCGTCGTATCACCGCCATCATCGCAGCTCCGTCGTGCGTCGCCGCCGGTGAAACCAAAATTGTTTTCGGTGCTTGATTCTCAAGGTGCTTTATACTACCTAGTGGTATATTGTCTATGTTCGTGACGAACATTAGGTGTGAATCGATAGAGGGATTTTTTCTTGGATCCTAGCATTGGTGTGGTAACCTGGCTCGTACTAGATCGCGAGGTTTGCAATCTTCAAGTGCTACGAATGTAGGTTTTCGAATTACATATTTAATTAGTTTATTAAATTCATTTATTTGCTTTATATTTGTAAACCTAACAGTCCAAACGCTTTATAAACCGGGTTTATTGTTTGTCAAGTTAACTGTAATTCCGCGAAAATTAAATTGTGACTAGAAGCAGAGAAAACCCAACAGTGGTATCAGAGCGTCATTGGTTTACAAGTCTAATTGTGCTAGACGAAAATTTGAAACCATAAAAATTGTTTTTTATGATTTTCGGAAATATGGAAAATTGTATTTGGGTATTTTCGAAAATTTGAAAATACATTAAAATTAGTTTTAATTAATCTCGGTAATTTAAAATTATTTTTTAGAATTTCCGTAAATTCGAAAATATTAATTTAATATTTAAAAACGTATTTTTTATTAAATAAATTAAATTGGATAATTTCAAAAGGTTTGGAATTATCAAGAATTTAAACAAAAGAGATTTTATCAAATCTAGATTTTATTTAAAAGATTTAAAATAAATATTTTATACTTGTTTTATATATTTTTTTAGAATATATAAAAGGATATATAAAACCATTTATTTAATAATTAAATAAAATAGATAATCATATTTTAGTATATACATTTTTCGAAAAATATATATGCAAAAGATAGTTGATTTGGCAAATCTAGAAAATTATTTAAATGGTTTAAATATGGATAAAATTTAAAAGTTTAAATTAAGGGCGTAAGTGATATATCCAAAAAATTTAAAAGATTTGATATATATATATATATATATATATATATATATATATATATATATATATATATATATATATATATATATATACATATATATATATATAATGTAGAATTATATATATATATATAATTCTACACTATTTATATCAGGTCTAGTTATATTGAGAATCCTGATTTTAGAAATAACTCTGAGAACTATTATTAACTAATCAGAATTTAGTAAATTAATATTGATTTATTTAATTCATATTAATTAAAGAGGGGTATTTACGACACTTTACAAAAAAAAAATTGTTTCTTTTTTTGTAAATTTTCTAAAATCTAGGGCATTAATTTCGGATATCATTTATTGAATATATATTATTTTATGGGTCTGCATTTAATATATATTCTACGATTATGCATGCATGTTATTTTATAGATCTACATATATGTTTTTTGGCATTAATTTCATAATTATATTTACGCTTATGCATATGTGTTATATTGTGGGTTGTTGAGCATATATGTAAAATAAAACAAACATGTTTAGCATACAAAAATTTATATTCAAAATTTATAAAATTAATAGAGCAAACAAAATACATACATGTTGAACTTAATCATACAAAAAATAAAAAGTAAATTCAAAAAAATATATATGTATTCTAGGAATAACATATATGCATCCCAATGGTTGTTGGCATGCAATTATGTCCCTTTTTGAAGGGGCTTTCTTCCTTACATACCAGACCACAAAATGCTCATTTGCTCTTTCTCCACTCAATTTGCTTGTACCACCCATTGCAGAATATAAAAAACATATATGTGTAATAATAACACATATATACAAACTAAAAACATCTATGCAAACTAATAAGAAATGTTAAAAATATGCTTGATACAAAAAATTTGATAAAAAACAAAATTCAAAAGGCCAACATGGTTGATTTTTTGTTGATATCCAATCAACTATCCAAGAGCGTCATTGTCAAATCCAAGAGCTCATTTCCTCGAATTTAGATCTGCATATATAACCAAACAATATTATATGATAAGAAAAATAAAATGAAAATGTTAAGTTAATAAAAAAATTGCTTGACTAACAACACTGCTTCGTGAACTGCAAATTATGCTTGACTAAAAAATATCTTGGTGAATAACCTGCTTGACTACTATGCTTCCAGAAAATTAAAAACTATTATGCGGTTTTCTTCATACATTGCAAACTTCTCTCAATACTTCAATAATGCACAAAAAAGCCTTAATTCCATATAACCGATATCAACAGATCTGAGAGATAATTGAGGGGAAAATAAAATGGAGAAGAAGGGTAGATACAGTTTTTTTGAAACCATGTTACTTGGGCATGGAAGTGTCATTGTTTCTGATTCTATTTCTTTGCAGTCCTTGCAAGTATATCACATATCTGTTTTTCCCATTTTGATGCAACGGTTTTGGTCATGTGTGTTGGTTTGGTGAGGCCCCAGGCCCCAGTATTGTTAGCTTTAATGCTGGTTACCAGAAAGAGAGTTTTAATTTATAAATACCATAATTCCTAAGTTAGAAAAACCCATAAAAAAATGAAATAAGATAATGTGATGACCTGAGCATCAATGTCAAGGTCGATGACTATAACTGTTTCTTATAAACAATAATTGATTACATTTCCAAATCAGTGTTTACATATTTAAAAAAGTATTCAGTGTTTTAAAATTAAGGAAATTTATAATTTTGACATAATCGTTTCCATTCGTAAAATTGAGTATTACCATAAGAGAAATGATATTTAGTCCTACCATTTGGAACTACTCATAGGCCTACCCACTTGATAGGATGACATGTGTATTCTAATAATTCTCTCTCCTAATATTATTCTTTGATTTTAACACGTGTATTCATCTAATTAGTAGACATATGAGTAGGTCTAAATGGTAGGCATAAATACCATTACTCTTACCATAATTACTAAAGTCAACATAATAAGTATGGCAAATTTATGCTTTGCAAAATGCAGGTTACAAATCAGTTATAAAAGCAACAATTATGGGCACAATGACTAAAATTAAGAAAGTTATTTCCATAATGAAACGGAATAAATGAATAATTAGGTTGACATTAATTAGTTTATATTCAAAAGTCAATAGATTTGTGGGTTTTATTTATTGATTCAATCAATAATTATACCATTCTTTTTATTGTAAAAAATACGTATTACCAAAATTAAAAAAAGAATAATACGTAATTATGGGCACAATTTAACCGTTTACAAATCAAAATCAAACTCAGTAATCATGGGAATAATTATGGCACAATTACTAAAATCAAAATACGTATTACCATATTGAAACTGCCTAATTAGGATGAAATAAGGACGGTCAAAATTGAATAAAAATGACGAAGAAACAAACCTGTGTACATATGATTACACCCGTAATATTCAAATCGATGACCTCTTTCCATTGCGATGCCTCAATTCTAATCGACAAACCATTTTGTCTTATACCTTTTTAGTCAGATTAACTAAAAATAAAATATGATCGAATTTTGTAACCAGCATTGTTGATCAATATATCAAAACTCAACCCTGTATAATAGTAATTTAAACTCACATTTGTTGGACATAGATGCAAGTCATCCATAAGTAAACGGGTCAAAATTAATATTTTTCTTACCGGTTATGATATGTCACTGTGAATAAGCTCCTTTTTTAGTCTCAACAATTATGATTCTAGGTGGATGCTGCAAATAATTTTTAAAAAGATAAGTTAAAATTATATGTCCAAGTATGTTCATTAGTTGTTAATATATAATACAATTACCTATCGATTAGTACCAGTATCTTTCTGAGCATGCTGCAGGACCATAAGATGACTTCTTTTGTCAATATCTTGCATAAATTCGACAAGTTGGATGATTAAAGCCGAAGTTGAACCAACTCACCTAACCGTTCAAAATATGTAATTTGGAAGCAAAATCGGATGTTAATCTCTAAAATTAAAACCAAAGATTTATAAAAAAAATAATCCAATTTAATGATTTATAAGGGTTATGAGGTTATCCTATATACGGACAGTGATCGAATTATATCTTAGATATCGTTATTGAGATTCATGTTGAAACATACGTTTAACAATGATGGTTAACATACTAACTTGCATGATATTTAAAACCTCATCTGATTCAAGTTGGCTTGAATTCGTCAACCGTGCTCTCGCAATTTTATGTTTTGAACTCAATATTATAACAAATGATGATTACAACAGTTTTAGCAGCACATATAGCAATCGTTTTCAGAAACCTTTAGTTAAATTCAATTGATACCATGTATTTATAATTGAAAAAAAACCCTACCATGATATCTAAGATATAGTGAAATGCACAGAGCTTAATTACTACCTTACTGTTTATGCCATCAGTCACGCTACCAACAAACAAACCATATTTTTATAAACTGCACTAAATTCATATCCCTGAATGAATTTGTTTCGCTAACATTACAGATGTAACATGAATTAACCCTAACAATTAGAACCCTAAATTAGCCGAATACAGTTGATAATTAGAACCCTAAATGTTACGAATTTATTGGAGAGTTTGAATCACAAAATTGTAAATTTACCATGGAGATTTCGTCGACTTCGTCGAAGAGCAGGGACCATGGAGATTGGCGATTTCGATTTGGAGAAGCAATTGAAGATTTCGTCAAGTATCCATTGGCCATTTCGATTTGGGGAACCCCTATCATCTGCGTCGGCCAATTGGGAATGATCTATTTATATGGGCATCAGATCATTTGATTGCGGCATGTGAAGCAAGTGAATTAGAGCACGTAGAGGGGATATCAATTTTTAAAAAGCAGTCATAAGACTCGTAACGTAGGAACGTATGGTGGAAGCTGGCATGGAATTTGTTTTTCCAAAAATGCCCTTTGAGTCACTATTTTCAACTAATCAAAGCCACTAAAATAACATGTCATCAAATGATTGTAGAAGGTCTTGCCCATATATAGGTGGGAGATAGGTGGGAGATTTATAAATTTTTCGGAATTTTTAGATAAATAAAAGGATTGGATTCACGAATATTTAAATTTCTTTTATCTAGTTATTTATAAATGTTTATAATTAAGGTTAAAAGATAGACATTTAAAAGTATTAAATATATATTATATATTAATTAAATGTTTAATTAGAATATATATATATATATATATATATATATATATATATATATAAATAATATTATGTAATAAAAGTTTATTAAATATTATATAATTAATATAGTTTCATTAATAATTAAAATTTCGCGCTCTTGCACGTTTAATAGAATTAATTAAACTATATAGAACTTTAGTAAATGAAATTAAAAGGTTTTAGTTATCATAGAATATAAATTACATAATAGTTTATAAATATTATTACTAAATTTAAATACATCGTCGCTCATGTCACTAGTAGACTCACCCATAGTCTAAGACATATAAAGGATGAAAAGGAGAGATATTGATCTCTAACGAGGTTGCGTTTTTAATACGCCTTGCGCTGACCTGCCATGCCGCTTCCCTTGTCTTAGAATGGAGCTACCGAACATGCATGATAGGATGATGTGAAGACTAAAGGTATAATCATATAATTAAACAAACTTCTCATTTAATATAAAATGTGAACATCGTGTGTTCTCCATAAAATAACACGCACTCGTATTATAGTCTGATTAACGGAACTCGTGTGGCTAACCAGTACGTTAATTGCGAGATTATTTTATGAGTTAAAAATTCTCGCGATACCCAAGAGAACTTAATCCGGGAATCTACGTGGGTGTTTTATGGTCGTTTCGCCTTCGAATATATGATCCACGACATCCCTGTCATATTGATTAGAAAGAGCATTGATTCGAGATTAACTTGTCATTCTCCAATGAGGATGAATCTCAAAGAACTAGGGATTTCATAAGATTGAAATTGACAATAGTTTGCCTATAACAAGAAATTATTCGGTGTGAAATACGACATCCCTCTTCACATCAAATAACTAGTGGTTGTATCCTAGCCTTATAGAATAATGATTGGGAAAATTATTGTAAATATTATTAATAAATACACTAACAAAGAAATTGTTTGTTTTGTAGATGACTTCCAACAACAATAACAATAACAACAACAATGTCCCATTACCTCCACCACCACCTTCACAAGATTCATCAATCTCTATCACTCAAGCGATCCTAGATTTGTTCCCGCCTCAAAAGGTTTTGAGTGTTGAACAAATAGAGCACATGAGAAAGAGACATGAGGCTTCTAAGAACTTGCAACTCTTTGGTAGTGGAAAGCCCGAAGAAGGAGAACCTGTGTGTAGCTACGTTAAAAGAATGTTAGGCTACATAGAAAGGGTTGAAGAATTTAGATCAAGCCCTGGTGACAAGTTTGTGATTGGATTTATCCTCTACAACCTTCCACCATCTTATTCTTCAATACTTAAGGATATTGAAGAGAATAAGATAAACATATCCAGATCAGAGTTGGCTGATGTGCTAAAAGTTGCTGAGGGAAAATTGTTAGCAAACAGAAACTCTACTTATTCTGATAATTTTGTTTATGCAATTCTGAATCATAATTTTCTTCCTGGTGATAAAGGGAAGGCTAAGATGGGTCACACCCAAAGTAGCCATAAGAGAAAGAAAACTTCTAAATTGGCACCAAAGGATGCTTCCACTGCAATGAGAAGGGTCACTGGAATAGAAGCTGCCCCAAGTACCTGGATGATTTGAAGAATCATAAGGTCCAAAAGTCTGGCACCTCTGGTACGTTTATGATTAAACTCCATAATATTTCTAAGTCTAATTCTTGGGTTCTAGATACAGGGTGTGATACTCACATTTGCACTGATATGCAGGGACTTAATAACTATAGGAAGTTGAAGCATGGAGAGCTTAATCTGATCAAGGGAAACAGGGTCTCATCTTCTGTCACCAAGATAGGAGATTACGAGCTCATGCTTAGCAGTGGATGTTCTTTGATTTTATTAGATGTTTTTTTTCGCCTTTTATGGCACGCAACATTATTTAATTTTACGCATTGTTTAAGGATGGTTTTAATTTCGTTTTTTTGATAATGACAATGGTTCTATTTTGGTTTATAAAAATGATGTGTTTTACTTTAAATCTATTCGTTGTGCTGGTATATATGAAAATGTTGGTTGCGTAGACAATACAAATCTAATATTAAATGTTGATTCATCCAAAGGTGTATTGGATAAGTCATGTCAATGGCACTGTCTCTTAGGACACATAAACAAGAAACGCATTGCTAAACTCCAAAAGGATGGAGTGTTAAAATCATTTGTTTTAAAATCAGACGATGTGTGTGATCTTGTTTACTTGGAAAGATGACAAAGGCGTCATTCACATGGTCATGTGAAAGAGGCAAAACCTTGTTGGATCTCATACATACTCATGTGTGTGGACCCTTTAAAGTCGAACACTAGACATGGTGAACGATACTTCGTCACATTTACTGATACTGAGTTCACGGACCGTGCTGCACAATCAGTGCATGATTTCCCATGATTTAGTTAGTTAGTCAAATCATTTAATCATGGTATGTACTTATTAGAATTGGGAGTTACATATAGAATAGGGTTAATTGTAAAACCTTTATACATTATAATTAGAGGTTTAGACTTCACTAGTTAGTATCCTTTTGGATCCCGGTTGATCATTTGTGTGGATCACCGGTAACCCAATTCTAAATGTAACACTTTGCGGAGTGTTCTTGGTTATTCCGCAACCAAGAACACATTTTATACGTTTGTGCTGAATAAGAATAATCGTATGACGTATATGATCTTGTCTTTACCAATGTTATTAACAATATTGGGGTTCGTGGGTCCTAACAATTGGTATCAGAGCGGTTCAAAGTTATCTACAACTTTGATGATCTTATAACCCTAGATATATTGTTTATGATCAAGTCTTTTCATAAAGAAGAACAATGCAGAATTTTTGTCATTTTCTGCGCACGGGTAGAAGAAATGCCGGATCTCCTTCGTTAACAGTCGAATCTGTGTGAAATTTGAACAAGAGGTTCTCAACACACAGACACACAATCTGACCGTTCAGAATTGTAATTCGAGTTTCTGGTAGAGCGATATGTATGACGCAAAAAGTCAGATTCTTTGCTTTTTATTCCTTACTTTCTGGGCAGCCATGTTTGAAAAATCAAATCTCTTTCTTCAACCTTCGAATAAGCATGAAATTTGGACAGAAGGTTCACCATAATGTTTTTAATGTTTTCACCGTTCAGATATTCAAAAGGAATCGTTACTTGAGAGATATATATTTTTGAAGATTATTGACGAATATTTATGACTGATCAGAAACGCATACTGAGAGATACATATTTTCAAAGTTGATGCTTTTCTGATACCGACTGTCTCATACTGAGTGGTCAGTATGAGACTGTTTTGATCGTTTCAACCATTAGATCAATATGATTTTTGGATATGATGTTGAAGACAGGTATATGTATGTTGTGTAAAAAATTCATAATGATCAGAAGATTCTACATGGAGATATGATTTTTTGAAGTTGCTGCAAAGCTAGAGAAACGAAATTCTGAAAGCTGAATTTTACAAGTGAGTATATTTCACATGTTTTTCTCTTTTTAATCATATTAAATCATCTTAAATGCGGAAATCCATAAGTTGATTGATTCTTTGGGGGGTTTCAAGTCAAAGATAAAATATACCGAACAGTTTAAGGTGAAAGTATATGATTCAGGGGGAGAAAAACTCAATGCGATATATATTTTCTATTAATGTGAAGCTAAAGTTCTTGAAGCTAAAGTGATAATGCTAAGTTATTCAAGGGGGTACGTGTCACACATTATTTTACACTCATTTGAATCGTTTCAAATTGAGGAAATCTACTAGTTGAATGATTCTTGTGATATGTTTCATTTCAACTCAAATATACCTGACAGTTTGAGGAGTAGTCAATGATTGTGGGGGAGAGAAGTTAATGTGATATATATTTTCTTGAAGTACTTAGTGAATAAAGAATATGAAAAGATATCAAAAAGAAGACCATACAAGACAAGATCGTTATTATTTATTAGAATTAAACGTATTCATTTGTTATCATCAGATAGGGGGAGATTGTTAGGGTAAAAACCCGATCAAACCTATAACTTTGTGAATCTGATGAACAAAGGAATATACATATGTTTAATTCTAATAATATAATAAGCTTAGTGAAACTAGACTCATACTGAGTTAGTCGGTATAGCTTAGTCTCATACCGAGTTGGTCGGTATGAGGTGATACTGAGTTCACAGACCGTGCTGCACAATCAGTGCATGATTTCCCATGATTTACTTAGTTAGTCAAATCATTTAATCATGGTATGTACTTATTAGAATTGGGAGTTACATATAGAATAGGGTTAATTGTAAAACCTCTATACATTATAAATAGAGGTTTAGACTTCACTAGTTAGTATCCTTTTAGATCCCGGTTGATCATTTGTGTGGATTACCGGTAACCCAATTCTAAATGTAACACTTTGTGGAGTGTTCTTGGTTATTCCGCAACCAAGAACACATTTTATACGTTTGTGCTTAATAAGAATAATCGTATGACGTATATGATCTTGTCTTTACCGATGTTATTAACAATATCAGAGCAGGCTAAATAAACTCTTATTTAGTCGATCTATTACCCTGGCAGCCATTCCCTACATTTATCCTTCCCAACCTCAAAAATCCAAAATGTCCACTATAGTTGCACCAGTCATGTCTGGAAAGGGAGTGCATATCTTTGATGGCAAAGATTTCCATCAATGGAAGCTAAAAGCTCAATGGTATCTCGAATCTATTCATCATGAGATGCTCACTGTGCTAAATGATGGTCTCATCATTCCACAAACTGTGGAACCCGTTGCAGTTACTGATGACGCTCCTGAGAGCACAAGAACAGTTCCTAAACTGAAGCATACATGGACTGATACTGACCGTCAGTTGTACAGTCTAGACTCCAGAGCAAAAGGGGTGATTGGTAATGCTGTTACCAAAGAAATACTGAATGCAATTACGAAATTGCCAACAACAAAGGCTATGTGGGATTGCCTATCAGTCACCTATGAAGGCACATCTAAGGTGAAGTTGCAAAGAAATAGCAACATGAGAAGAAAGTATGAAAACTTCTTCTCAAGTCCAAATGAAGACATCACCACTCTCTATAACAGGTTTAATACTATTATCCATGATCTTATCAGTGTAGGCATTGTGAAGGAAGAAGGTGAACTTGTTCAAAAATTTCTGGACAGTCTTCCTCAACAATTTCTTGATATGACCAACTCTGTCAATGTTGCTAACAACATTGAATCATACACTCTTCAAACTTTGTATGGTTTAATGTTGAATCATGAGGAGAATAATGCTGCAAGACTAATCAACTGGAAGAAAACTGACAAGACTTCCACTGGCATGGCACTAGTTGTGCAACAGACCTATAATGTTAGTGAGCCTGAAGAGCCAGAGGTTGATCTTGCTGATGCAGAGGCAGAAGAGCTTGAAACTCAAATGGCTCTTATGTCTATGAAGCTGGATCAGTTGAAGAAGAAGAGCCTTGGTGTTAGCTCTTCCAATACTGACCCAAGATCAGGTCTTTGCTATAGGTGTGGAAATCCTGGACACATTGCTGCTAACTGTCATACTAAGTCAACTGAAACTGATCAGAATGACAAGATTGCATACCGAGCTAAACGGTATAGAGACAAGTATGTCAAGTTGAAGAACTGGAGCAAGGGTAAGGGTGCAGCAGGGAATGGAGCACCTAATCAAGCACTTTATTCTGAAGCTTGGATGCATGAAGAGCTCAGTGATGATGAGGAAGAAGTTGAAAATAAGGCCTTTATGGCTTTCACTGAAGATGATTTGAAGAGCTCCTTTGACAAGGATATCAAAGAAGCTGAGAGGATGAGTGTTCATACTGATTGGGATTCCACTCAGTTCTTAATCTCAAATCGTAGATGGCCAATTATAGATTCGTCGCACCGGAGGTTGGACCGGCGACTCAACTTCGGAAAGATGAACTGCCTAAGTTCGCGAGGAACAATAGTACTACAAATTTTAATATTCCTCAGGCGTGGGAAAGCCCCGAATTCACTCACATTGTCACATACTTGAAGCACTGTCCAATCACTCGAGCATTGACTCTATCTCCTCGAGCAATATATCCGGAGATGCTATGTGAATTCTAGTACTCTGCAACACTTGACTCTCCGGACATGATTACTGGTTGGGTTTTCCGAGAACAAAGAAGAGCTTTTTTCTCTACTGCTATAATTCGGGAAACACTGAGACTTCCCGCCCATGCTCAGTATGAGCCCTTTGTTGATCGAACAGAGGCTCGCTCAGTATTGCCTTTTATTGGTCGCAGAGGTACAACGGGCATAATCAAGAGAAATGAATTTGGTCCAATGTGGGGTGTTCTAATTTCAACAATCATTCGGTGTATGACCCACAAGACTGTGTTAAGGCAAAAAGCCTTACCCCTTTGGATCTTAAGATAACAAAACAACCTAGACTAGCTTAGATTAAAATGTAGAATAAAATGGCTAAGTCTACGTCTGATACTGAGTGGTCAGTATTACAACTCAGTATCAGAGCTCAGTATCAGATAGTGATACTGAGTACAAGGACTGAGTAGAAGGACTGAGCTTCAATCTGTATTGTAACGGACTAAGATCAAATCCCTTGATCTTAGTCATTTCCTTAGATCAGTCCTTCGGTTACTCCTTTGCCCATTATGTAAGATCTCTATATCATTATAAATAGAGATCATCTTGCAAAGGAGTACTTACCAATTTACTTTACACATTCACATCTTTTGTAATTGATCAGTGGTCTTGTTATTCCGCAACAAGCCACACTTAGTGGATTTATACATTGACTATATTCTTGTGTTATCACTCTAATATTTCTCTAAGTATAATAATCTATCAATTAACATTATAAACCAGGGTTGTTGTGACCTAACAACTGGTATCAGAGCAGGCTAAATAAACTCTTATTTAGTCGATCTTTAACCCTGGCAGCCATCCCCTATACTTATCCTTCCCATACTCCAAAATCAAAAATGTCTACCATTGTTGCACCAGTTATGTCTGGAAAGGGAATACCCATCTTTGATGGAAAAGACTTCCATCAATGGAAGCTAAAAGCTCAGTGGTATCTTGAATCCATTCATCATGAAATGCTCACTGTGCTATATGATGGTCCCATCATTCCACAAACTGTGGAACCTGTTGCTGCTACTGATGATGCTCCTGAGGGCATAAGAGCTGTATCTAAACTAAAGCACAACTGGACTGATATTGACCGTCAGTTGTATGCTTTAGACTCCAGAGCTAAAGGGGTGATTGGTAATGCTGTTACCAAAGAGATACTTAATGCAATTATGAAATTGCCAATAGCAAAGGCTATGTGGGATAGTCTATCAGTCACCTATGAAGGCACATCAAAGGTGAAGTTGCAAAGAAAAAGCAACATGAGAAGGAAATATGAAAATTTCTTCTCAACTCCTAATGAAGACATCACCACTCTCTATAACAGGTTCAATACTGTTATCCATGATTTAATCAGTGTAGGCATTGTGAAAGAGGAAGGAGAGCTTGTTCAAAAGTTCCTGGATAGTCTTCCTCAACAATTTCTTGACATGACAAACTCTGTCAATGCTGCTAACAACATTGAGTCATACACTCTTCAAACTTTGTATGGTCTAATGTTGAATCATAAGGAGAATAATGCTGCAAGACTGATCAACTGGAAGAAAACTGACAAGTCTTCCACTGGCATGGCTCTAGTTGTGCAACAGGCCTATACTGTGACTGACCCAGATGAACCAGAAGTTGATCTTGCTGATGCTGAGGCAGAAGAGCTTGAAACTCAAATGGCTCTTATGTCTATGAAGCTGGATCAGTTGAAGAAGAAGAGGCTTGGTGTTAGCTCTTCTAATACTGACCCAAGATCAGGTCTTTGCTATAAGTGTGGAAAGCCTGGACATATTGCTGCAAATTGTCATACCAAGTCTTCTGAGACTGACCAAAATGACAAAATTGCATACCGAGCAAAGAGGTATAGAGACAAATATGTCAAACTGAAGAATTGGAGCAAGGGCAAGAGGGCAGAAGGGAATGGAGCACCTCATCAAGCACTTTACTCAGAAGCCTGGATGGATGAAGACTTAAGTGATGATGAGGAAGAGATTGAAAATAAAGCCTTTATGGCTTTCACTGAAGATGATTTGAAGAGCTCCTTTGAAAAGGATATCAAAGAGGCTGAGAGGATGAGTGTTCATACTGATTGGGATTCCACTCAGTTGTACAAGGTAAGTTCCTTTCAAACTTATTCAGTGAATGAAAAAACCAAGATTTTTGAGTATATGATTGTTGATCTTAAAACTTCTGTACAAAAAGAAAAAGCTTTAAAATTAACAATTCAAGAACTTGAAAGGGTAAATAATGAAAACTTGGATAAATTAGCAAAATATAAAGATTTAGAACTAAACTTTTCAGATTTAAAAGACATTAACCAAAGATTAGCTGATAAAGCTCATTTACACAAACTTGAAAAAGAGAAATTTGAAAAACAGTGTAAATCTTGGGGAAATGCTTCAATAAAATTAAATAAATGTTTAAATCAACAATTCCCAGAAAATGAGAGGGCTGCACTTGGTGTTGATCCTCAATTTAAAAATAGGAACAATTTTGCTGATTTATTTGAAGAGTTTTCTACTATGAACCCTATTAATTTTGTAAAAGCTAAAACTTTATGTGAAGTTGGATGTCAAACTGAGTCAGATGATGAGGAAAATGAAATTTTAGAAAAACCTATTGGTCCCTCCATCTGCTCAAAGTGCTATACTGAGCTACAAGAACTCAGTATTGAATTTCATATAACGGAAATTTCTGATACCGAGCTACCAATAGTTCAGTATGACACTTCTGCTGTTCCACCTTTTGAATTATTATTTAATACAACAACTTTTGAATTATATAATGATAATAAGACAACTTCTATCTCAAATGCTTCATCTAATACAGAAGTTGCAGGAACAGAAACATCATATACTGAGACATCTAAAGAACCTGTTAAAGTTGTTTCTTCAAAACATGATAAACAAAAAACAACTTCAACTAGGTCTTTAGTTGGCAAAGACAAGAAGTCTACCACTAATAATATTAGAAAGACTTCTCTGCCAAATAAAAAGAAGCAACCAGATCCTCCATCTCCTAAACCAGTTAAAAACAATGTTAATACACCTATTAAAAATGACAAAATTAACATTTTAAAAACACTTGGTGATCAGGTCAAATCTTTAAGTAAACAATTTGAAAAACTCGTTCATACTGACCTACCAAAAGTGAAACATTTTTCTAAAATACCGTATGAAAATATGTTTAGAAATAGACCTAGAAAATGTTATAGATGTCATCATACTGGTCATAAGGGAGATGAATGCTGGACTGATCTCTCAAGTCCTAGGTACTCAGTACCAAAGAAAAGGAGAGAAACTAAGTCAGTATCACCAAAGAAAACCTCAAAAGGTTTCACTGAAGTGATACTGACCTCTCCACATAAGGAGATCAACCCAAAATATGTTTATCCCACCAAAGGTCCCATTCAAAAATGGGTTCCTAAAAAGAACTAACTCTTATTTTGTGTCTTGTGCAGGGTGACAGAAAATGGTATTTAGATAGTGGCTGCTCAAGACACATGACAGGCAGTATGGAGTACCTTCTCAATTATACTCCAGAGAAGGGTCCTTCTGTTAAGTTTGGAGATGACTCGGTGGGAAAGACAAGAGGTTATGGTGTGATCAAGGCAGGCAACATAACTTTTAAAAGAGTTGCCTATGTAGAGGGTCTTAAACACAATCTGCTCAGTATCAGCCAGATGTGTGATGATGACAATGAAGCTCGATTCAGGAAGGTTGCAGGAATCATCTACAATGATAAAGGGCAGCCTGTACTCATTGCTAGAAGAGAAAAGGATGTATATGTGGTCAACCTATCTGAAATAGACCCAACTATTCGTGTATGCCTGCTTTCTAAAGTCAAGCCAGAATTGCATTGGCTATGGCACAAGAAACTCTCTCACATCAACTTTAGAAATATCAACGAGCTCAGTATGAAGAAACTGGTGAGAGGGTTGCCCACTATTACTTATTCAAAAGATAAGTTATGCTCAGCATGTGAAATGGGCAAGCAGAAGAAGAGTTCATTCAAGTCCAAAGTCAATCATTCCATTAATGAACCTCTTACTATGATACATATGGATCTTTTTGGCCCCATCAGCACACCATCTTTGGCCAAAAAGATCTATACTCTAGTCTTGGTTGATGAATTTTCAAGATATACTTGGGTCATCTTCCTCAAGACTAAGTCAGATGCAACAACAGAAATCATTGCCTTTATAAAAAGAGAGGAACTTCAAAAAGGCAACAAGGTCAAGCAACTTAGAAGTGACCATGGTACTGAGTTTAAGAACTCAGTATTAGCAGATTTCTGTGAAGAAAAAGGAATCATTCAAAACTTCTCTGCAGCCTACACACCACAACAAAATGGTGTTGTAGAAAGAAAGAATAGAACACTGATTGAAGCTGCAAGAACTTTATTATGCCATGATGGACTGGCACTGAGTTTCTGGGCTGAAGCTGTAAACTGTGCAAACTTCACTCAGAATAGAGCTACTATAGTCCAAAGACATCTGAAGACTCCATATGAGTTATATAATGGCAAGATTCCTAATGTGGAATACTTCCACATCTTTGGGAGTAAATGCTTTGTACTCAGTACAAAACAAAATCTCAACAAATTTGCTCCCAAAGCAAATGAAGGTGTGTTCATGGGCTACTCTCCACACTCTAAAGCTTTCAGAGTGTATATCATCTCAACCAAGATGATTGTAGAATCCATTCATGTCACATTCGATGAAGATCAGAATGAGAATTCTACCTCAGCAAGTGAAGACATAAGTGGCATAGATATTCTATGCAATCCAGAACACTCCATTGCTGAACAACCCAAGTTTCATCCACACTTTATTCCCAATAAGTTTAATGAAACTGATCAAGTTCAAACTCAGTATCACTATACTGCGACTAATACTGAGGTTCCCATAACAGAGGACCTCCATACTGAGTTTCCAACTAATGATCTGAACCACTCTACCTATTAAGAAGGTGAAACATCCAACACTTCACAAGAATCCATATCCACTCTGCAAAATGAAACTGAACAGCAACCTCCGGTGTCTAATACTGACCAGAATTCCACTCAGTATCAGACACACAACACACCAAATCAACAAGATATTGTTGATCCTATTTCAAATGCTTCCTTAGGAAACAATTTAAGGGAACACAGAGACCATCCACACTCAAACATTATTGGTCCTATTGAAGAAGGTGTCCAAACAAGAAGAAAATTAGAGTTTCCACCCCAAGCATCTGCAAATTTTTGTTTCTTCTCAAGTTTTCTATCTACCATTGAACCAAAGAAAGCTGATGAAGCTTTATTAGATGAAGATTGGGTAGAAGCTATGGAAGAAGAGCTCACAGAGTTTGAGAGAAACAAAGTTTGGAACTTAGTACCACCTCCTACTGGCAAAACTATTATTGGTACTAAGTGGGTGTTCAGAAACAAGATGGACAAGGATGGTGTTGTCATCAGAAACAAAGCAAGGTTAGTTGCTCAAGGTTACAGGCAAGAAGAAGGCATTGACTATGATGAAACTTTTGCACCAGTTGCCAGAATTGAAGCTATTAGGTTGTATCTTGCATATGCAGCCTTCAAAAATTTCAAAGTTTATCAGATGGATGTCAAAAGTGCTTTTCTAAATGGAAAACTCCAAGAAGAAGTTTATGTTAAACAACCACCAGGTTTTGTTGATCCTAAATTTCCGAATTATGTTTTCAAGCTTGATAAAGCTCTATATGGGCTCAAACAAGCTCCAAGAGCCTGGTATGATACCCTGTCCGAGTATCTTATTGAAAATAAATTTACAAGAGGTAAAATTGATAAAACATTATTTTCAAAACGGAACGGTTCTAACATCTTACTCATTCAGATATATGTAGATGACATTATCTTTGGTTCCACTGACAAGTCAATGTGTGACTGGTTTGCTAAGATAATGTCAACTCAGTATCAGATGAGTATGATGGGAGAACTTACTTATTTTCTTGGTTTACAAGTTGAACAAAAGCCTGATGGCACTTTTATAAATCAAAGTAAGTATGTGCATGATATGTTACAGAAATACAAATTTGAAAATTTATCTTCCATGCACACTCCTATGGGTACTCAGGATAAGATAAGTAAGGATGAAACTGGTAAATCAGTTTGTCAATCCACATACCGAGGTATGATTGGTTCCTTACTTTATTTAACTGCTAGCAGGCCTGATATCATGTTTGCAACATGTTTGTGTGCTCGGTATCAGGCTGATCCTAAAGAATCACACATGAAAGCAGTTAAGCGCATCTTTAGATATCTTACAGGTACTCCTAACCTGGGTCTTTGGTATCCCAAAGACTCAAACTTTGACCTTGAAGGGTACACAGATGCAGATTTTGCAGGTTGTAGATTGGACAGAAAAAGCACAAGTGGAGGATGTCAATTCCTCGGTGGAAGACTAGTTGGTTGGTCATCCAAGAAGCAAAATTCGGTAGCAACTTCCACAGCAGAAGCATAATATGTTGCTGCAGGAAGTTGTTGTGCTCAATTATTATGGATGCAGTATCAACTCTTAGACTATGGGTTCAACTTTCATAAGACTCCCATTCATTGTGATAACAAGAGTGCTATTGCTATCACAGAGAACCCAGTCTATCACTCCAAAACAAAGCACATTGATATCAGACACCACTTTATTCGAGATAATGTGGAAAAAGGTAAGGTTGAGGTAGATTATGTATCAACAGATGAACAATTGGCCGATGTGTTTACTAAACCTCTCCATGAGGAAAGGTTTATGTATTTACTAGGGCAATTAGGTATGTTGAATCCTTAATCTTTAAAACTGAACGCTCAGTTTCACTCATGTTGATACTGACCACTCAGTATCACTAGTCTGTTATCATCAAAATTTGAAATTTTTATTTTTTTTATTCATTTCCAGAGTAAATTAATTGTTTTTATATTTTTATTATTTTTTTTGATAATTTTTTTTTTACTCAGTATTGGGGTATTACGGCGCTCAAACCGAGCTTAATCCTCATACTGCTCAACGGTAACCTTTCTTAATAAGAAAGTTACAGTTGGCAGAGGATAAGGCAGTCAAATCAGCCGTTTTTACTTCCCAATACCTTAATTATCTTTCAAATCTCCTATAAATAACCGTTTATTTTTACTTCAATTTTTTTAACTGTTATTTCTTTCTTTCATTTTCAATTATCTCTGCGATTAACGATTTCACTTTCTATTAGCAAGCAAACTTTTTCAAATCAAAATCAAAGATGGCGAATTATACTTTTGTTGCTCCAGAAGTTGAATCGGAAATCAAATTCCGAAATGATGAAGTGCCCAGGTTTGCGAGGAACAACATCACAGCGAATTTCACTATTCCTCAAGCCTGGGTATGCCAAGAATTCACAAATATTGTGACTTTTATGAAGCATTGCCCAATTGCTCGTGCACTGACCTTATCTCCTCGAGCAATTTACCCAGAAATGTTATGTGAGTTTTGGTACTCTGCCACACTCGATTCTCCAGATATGATTGCTGGATGGGTAATTAGGGATCAAAGAAGAGCTTTTGTTTCTACTGCAATCATTCGTGAAACACTGAGGCTTCCAGCACAAGCTCAGTATGACCCATTTGTTGATAGATCAGAGGCACGCTCAGTACTGCCATTTTTGGGTCGAAGAGGAACAACAGGAATCATCAAAAGAAACGAATTTGGTCCTATGTGGGGTATTCTCATTACAACAATTATTCGGTGCATGACTCACAAGACAAGTGCTTTGGATCAAATAAATGAATTTGGGATGCAAATAGTACATGCTCTGTACTATGGAAGAAACATTGATTATGCACGACTCATTTTCAGTGAATTAGCTACTTTGGTTCGGGCTAACACAAGGGAATGTAATGTCCCTTTCTGCAGATTCTTATCACTCATCTTTCAACACTCAATGCCCACACATTCTTATGATGAGTTTCACAGTCCAAGGGTTGATCTTCCTCCTCTTAGTGAGAAGATCTTCTTTTACAGGCCAAGACAAGCAGAGCCTTTATTGAGCCCTTCTATGTGGGCCATTGTTCAAGAACATTTAAATGATGAAGAAGACATGTCTGATACTGAGTCAGACAATGATGATGATGATGATGATAATGATGATAATAGTGGCAATGGAGCCCAGGCTGGTCAAGATATTGAGATGCAGGATGTTCCACAAGTTCAAGAACCAACTCAACAACATATCTCTCCACCTGCACAGGACCCTGAGGTTCCTCATATAGAAACAATTTTTGATACTGAGTCCTCAGAAGACACACCACTGGTCCTCCAAAGAAGAAGAAGACATCTTTCCCCTGTTATTATGGGAAACTTATCACCTGAGGAGGTGCAGCCTGCAAATGTTCCATCATTAACTGCATCTCTTCAAGCCCAAAGCCTAGTTGCAGCCACCGCTGACCTTCCAGGTCCAGAACTAGTCCAAACTGCTCAACTAATTGAGGAACCTCATGTTCCTCTTGATGTGGAGATTCAATATGCACAAACTACACTGGAAGGTGCTCAGCATGACAGAGAGGTCGGTATTGAAGATGTTGGTGCTGCACATCAACAAACACATGATCCTGCACCGACCTCTGCAGACGCTAGAAGGGAATCTGACAGAGTCTCAGGTATGAATTTCTAAAAAGCCCTTAAACTTGTATATATATATATATTTCATTCCCAAATAGAGACTAAGTATTGGCCAGTACCAACTCAATACTGACCAAAGTCTCAAACGATCTTTCAAATATATATCCTTTTATGGCCAACATAGCTAGCCCACTGCTGCTATGCAAAATTCATATACTGAGCACACAAAATTGATCATTGTCAGTCTACAGTTGTCTCAACATTTAAAGAGACAATGGTGGTTGATGTCATACTGACACCCACTGGTGCTGCTCGAATTATGTCCAACTTATTTTTGAGTTGGGTAGCATCATTCAAGAAATGATCACAAACCCTTAAGCCACAAAATCCAAAAAACTTTCCATGGGGTTTAGCCACATTTCTGTTATCACTCTAATACCGAGTGATAAACATTGACAATAACTAGAAGCACATCCCAGGCTTCGAATTCCCAAACCCAAACCTTTTAGTAAATGTGACTTATCCTATACTGAGCTACTTAAATTTACACACTCACTTTTACTAAAACCTTCTTACACATGATATGCACAAGTCCACAATATTTCATCATAAACCAGATGAAATACAGACTTCACAAACTCTGTTTATATGATTATAGAATTAAACAACACCACAATTCTATTTGATAAACCTTTTCTTTTAACCAGTTTTTTTTTGTTTCTTTAGCACCATCTGTGCAGGGCATTCAGGCATCACAGGATGCAGGAGACCAAGTGACTCTGCAAGCAATCATGCAGCAAATTCTGGCCATCCAACATACTCAAAGTATAATACTAGCCAGAATGGACAAGATGAGTGGTGATATTGACTCAATAAAACAGTCAGTCTCACTACTTCAACAACCACATCAGCAACCACAAACTCCACCATTTTCACATGGTGACCACAATGAAGAAGGAGAAGGAGAAGGAGATGCTGGTGATACTGATGCTGCAACTGAGCCCATGCCCTCCCATACACTTGAACAACCAGAAGGGGACATGGGTGGTGATACTGATCCTCTTCCCTCCTCATCCAATGATAACAAAAAGGGGGAGAAGAGACAAAGAGATACTGAGGTTGATCAAACTGAGCCATCTGCTCAGGGGGAGAAAAGAAGAAGATTGAATGAAGATCAACCTCCACAACAACAACAACAACATCAGCAAAGCCCTCATACTGAGCCACTTCGCATTCAGTATGAGAGAAGAAGACAAAGAACTAGGTCAGCATTACAAGTTCAAGAACCACTTGAGCCATCTGCTCAGGGGGAGATTCATACTGACCAACCACAGCAAGCTGATACTGAGCCATCTGCTCAAGAAGAAAATAATTTGCAAATTGTGGTCTACAGGCCTTTCATCTGGCCTATTGCTGATGATGAAAATGAGGAACATCCAGTGGCATCAGAAGATTTTTTAAACTTTGCACTGGATGAAGCAAATAAAGAAACCTCTTCATCATCATTCTTAGATGATGAAGAGCATACAAGAAAACCTATCTCACCTCAAGCTGAAGGACCCTCTAGATTTCCTAGAAGACCAATAACCAGAAGAATGACAAATGTGGTTATGTCCTCAGAATCTAGTGAAGAACAAGATCCAGCTCCTCTGATCTCAAGACCTAGGAGATCTACTCAGTTTACTAAGGAAAAGAGTGATGCTGAGGATGAGATTGAGGCCCAAGAATTCTTCCTTGTTAAAGAAGAACTGAATCTGAGCCTGAAGATGTTCCAAGAAAATCTCATACTATAAAAAGATCTGGAGATGAATTACTTGAACAGTATTGGAACATTGTGGCACAAAGAACAAGATATAGGGAAACAAGGATGGGTATGCTGAGGAATAAAGCATTTCTAACTGTAAGAGACATATACTGGCTAAATGAATTTGTCAACAAAATAAAGGTCAAAACTGTTGATAAATCAATTGTTGCAACTTGTACTGGGCCAGTCAGTCCTCCAATGAAGTTTTTCCTCCTTGACATCCAAAATATGGGACTTCAAGATTGGATAAAGATTGCTAGACTGATAAAGGAGATGCCCTCAAGATCCTCTGAAGCCCAAGTGATGATGGATGAAATCTGGGCTGTATCTGCTATATGCTATGAAAAAGGCATTCTTTATGCAGCAGAATACAGGGCACTCAGTGTGATGACTGAAGCTATGAAGAACAACAAACCTGAGTGCCTTAATACTTTCAGAATAATTCCCACATATACTGTTCCCTCTAATCTTATCTTTCAGGATCAAAAGAGTACCATATATCCAACATCTGGATATATGTATACTGACTCAGATGACAGGGAGTGCTTCATTACTGAAGCAGATTTGGCAACAGCTCCTATCAGCCATTTGGTGGGTCTTAAATGGATGATAACCAAGAGAGAAGATGCTTGGTTTAGAAAGAAGATAGTTGCTGTACTAAACAACAGGCAAGATGAACTGAAGAAAAGAGAAGAGTTCATCCATGTGAAGAAAGAAGTCTTCTACGAATTTGAATCGATCAACAAAGACTAAAGAAGAAGACTTTGCAGCCTGTAGCTTATTTTTTTTGTAATTGTTTTGTTATCATTAGATAGGGGGAGATTGTTAAGGCAAAAAGCCTTACCCCTTTGGATCTTAAGATAACAAAACAACCTAGACTAGCTTAGATTAAAATGTAGAATAAAATGGCTAAGTCTAGGTCTGATACTGAGTGGTCAGTATTACAACTCAGTATCAGAGCTCAGTATCAGATAGTGATACTGAGTACAAGGACTGAGTAGAAGGACTGAGCTTCAATCTGTATTGTAACGGACTAAGATCAAATCCCTTGATCTTAGTCATTTCCTTAGATCAGTCCTTCGGTTACTCCTTTGCCCATTATGTAAGATCTCTATATCATTATAAATAGAGATCATCTTGCAAAGGAGTACTTACCAATTTACTTTACACATTCACATCTTTTGTAATTGATCAGTGGTCTTGTTATTCCGCAACAAGCCACACTTAGTGGATTTATACATTGACTATATTCTTGTGTTATCACTCTAATATTTCTCTAAGTATAATAATCTATCAATTAACATTATAAACCAGGGTTGTTGTGACCTAACAGACTGGAGCTTTGGACCAAATCAATGCATTTGGGATGCAGATAGTACATACTCTGTACTATGGTCGAGACATTGATTATGCAAGACTAATATTCAATGAATTAGCTTCTCTGGTTAGGGCTCAGACGAGAGAATTCAATGTCCCTTTCTGCAGAGTTTTATCTCTTATCTTTCAAAACTCAATGTCTACACATGATTATGATGAATTCCACAGCCCAAGAGTTGATCTTCCTCCCCTAAATGAGAAGATATATTTTTACAGACCAACAGAAGGAGAGCCTGTACTGGGTCACTCCATGTGGGCTATTGTGCAGGCACACATCAATGATGAAGAACATGATGATGAAGATGATTTTGATACTGGATCGTAAAAAATGATAATGATGATGATAGTGGTAATGGTGGTAATGCTGATCAAGATGTTGAGATGGTGGATGCTCAACCAGATCAAGAACAAGAACAACCACATATTCCTCAACTTGAACAGGATCCTGATGCTCCTCATACTGCATCAGATTATGATACTGAGTCAACAGAAGTGCAACCCCTTGTCATACGAAGACGAAGAAGAAGACGCTTAACTACAGTGATAATGGGTGCGTTATCATCAGAAGAGGTGCGCCACACTCATGTTCCATCACTGACTGCATCTCTTGAAAAACAAAGTCTAGTTGCTGCTACCGCTGACCTTCCAGGTCCTGAACCAGAACATATTGCTCAACCCATTGAGGAACCTCATGTTCCTCTTGATATGGAAATCCAGTTTGAGCAACACACACTGGAAGGTGCTCAAGATAGAAGAGGAGTAGGTCCTGAAGGTGCTGGTGCCTCAAATCAACATACAAATTATCCAGCACCGACCTCTGCAGATGTTCGAGAAGAGTCTGACAAAGTCTTAGGTATGAATTTCTATAATATTCTAAAACTTATATATATATGTATATATATATATATATATATATATATATATATATATATACATATATATATATATATATACATATATATATATATATATATACATATATATATATATATATATATATATATATATATATATATATATATATATATATATATATATATATATATATATATATATATATATATATATATATATATATATATATATATATATATATATATATATTTTCCCCAAATAGAGACTATGTATTGGCCAGTACCAACTCAATACTGACCAAAGTCTCCAACGATCTTTCAAATATATATCCTCTTATGGCCAACATAGTTAGCCCATTGCTGCTATGCAACATTCATGTACTGAGCACTTATATGATCAATGTCAGTCTGTAGTTGTCTCAACATTTAAAGAGACAATGGTAGTTGATGTCATACTGACACCCACTGGTGCTGCTTGGCTTATGTCTAACTTATTCTTGAGTTGGGTCACATATTTCAAGAAGTGATCACAAACCATTTAAGCCACAAAAGCCAAAAATTTTCCATGGGTTTTAGCCACATTTTTTGTTATCACTCTGATATCGAGTGATAAACATTGAACATAACAAGAAGCACATCACAGGCTTCGATTTCCCAAACCAAAACCTTTTAGTAAATGTGACCTATCCTATACTGAGCTACTTAAATATTCACACTCACCTTTTACTAAAAACTCTTACACATGCTATGCACAAGTCCACAATATTTCATCATGAACCAGATGAAATACAGACTTCAAAATTCTATTTACATGATTATAGAATTAAACAAAAACACAATTCTATTTGATAAACCTTTCATTCTAACCAGTTTTATTTTTTATTCTTTAGCACCATCTGCGCAGGGCATTCGAGAACAAGCTACTTAGTTTCAAGAAGTGCAAGGGGCTCTACAAACAATTTTAAATCAATTCCTGGCCATGCAGAACACTCAGAACACTATTCGGGACAGGATGGATGAAATGAGTAATGAAATTGACTCGTTAAAGCAGTCAGTGGAACTACTTTAGCAACAACAACAGCCTCCACCACCTCCACAGTCTCCACTTGGTGGAAATAATGAAGATGATGAAGGATGCGATGATACTGAGCCTAGGAGATCACCCTCAAATGCTAATACTGAGGGTGAACATGATGCTGCTACAGAGCCTATGCCCTCCCCCACACCTGATGATCAACAAGGGGACATAGGTGGTGATACTGAACCTCTTCCTTCCACATCAAATGATAACAATAAGGGGGAGAAGAGACAAAGAGAAGATGAGGTTGATCAACCTGAGCCATCTACTCAGGGGGAGTAAAGAAGGAAACTAACTGAAGATCAACCTCCACAGCAACAACAACATCAGCAAACTCCTCATACTGAACCACTTCGTTTTCAGTATGAGAGATGAAGACAAAGAGGAAGGTCAGTACTGCAACAACTTGAAGAATCTGAGCCAACTGCTCAGGGGGAGTCTAATACTGACCAACCTCAACAGGTTGACACTGAGCCACCTGCTCAGCAAGTGACCAACCTGTAGATTGTGGTATACAGGTAATTTGTCTGGCCAATAGCTGATGATGAAGATAAAGAACATCCAGTTCCATCTCAGAACTTCCTCAATTTTTCACTGGATGTAGCAAACAAAGAAAGCTCTTCATCATCATTCTCCAATGACGAAGAGCCTCCAAGACAACCAATCTCTCATCAAGCTGAAGGACCTTCTAGAGTTCCTAGAAGGCCAATCACCAGAAGAATGACAAGAGTGGTTATGTCCTCAGAATCAAATGAAGAAGAAGATCCAGCTCCTTTAATTACAAGACCATGGAGATCTGTACATGATACTGAGGAGGAAACTACATATACTGAGGATGAGAATGAGGCTCAAAAGTTCTTCCCTATCAAGGAAGAAGATCCAGATACTGATACTGATGCAGATGTTCCATGGAAGCCTCACACTGTAAGAAGAAAAGGAGATGCCATTCTTGAACAATACTGGAACATTGTTGCCCAAAGAACAATATATAGGGTGAGCAGGATGGGTATGCTGAGAAATAGATCATTTATTAATGTGAAGGAGACATGTTGGCTAAACCAATATGTCAACAAAGTCAAAGTCAAGACTGTTGATAGGTCCATAGTTGCAGTCTGCACTGGACCAGTCAGTCCTCCCATGAAGATCTTTCTTCATGACATTCAGAACATGGGACTCCAGGACTGGTTGAAAATTTCTAGACTGATAAAGGAGTTCCCATCAAGATCCTCTGAAGCCCAAGTTATGATGGATGGAATCTGGGTTGTTGCTGCTATATGCTTTGAAAAAGGCATTTTGTACCAAGCAGATTACAGGGCACTCAGTGTAATGTCTGAGGCTGTCAAAAACAATAAGCCTGAGTTCCTTAATACTTTCAGGATCTTTAACTCATACCCTGTTCCTCCAAATCGTATTTTTGAGGATCAAAAGAGCACCATATATCCAACCTCTGGGTATATGTATACTGACTCAGAAGATAGGGAATGCTTCATCACTGAAGCAGATTTGCCAAAGGCCCCTATCAGTCATCTTGTGGGTGTTAAGTGGATGATAACCAAGAAGGAGGATTCTTGGTTCAGAAAGAAGATTGTTGTTGTGCTCAACAACAGGCAGGATGAACTGAAGAAAAGAGAAGAGTTCATCCATATCAAGAAAGAAGTCTTTTATGAGTTTGAATCTATCAACATAAGGTGGAGAAGAAGACTCTGCAGCCTATGTTTTTGTTTATTTTGCAATTCTCTTTGTAGTTGTTTTGTTATCATTAGATAGGGGGAGATTGTTAACGTTAAAAGCCTTACCCCTTTGGGATCTTAAGATAACAAAACAACCTAGACTAGCTTAGAATAATTTGTAGAATAAATATGCTAAGTTTAGGAGTGATACTGAGTTTGGCCAGTATTGGCCACTCAGTATCAGTACTAAGTATTGGAAAACCAATACTGAGTAGAAGGACTGAGTTACATTCTGTTATGTAACTGACTAAGATCAAATCCCTTGATCTTAATCATTTTCCTAGTTTAGTCCTTCGGTTACTCCTTTGCCCATTATGTAAGATCTCTATATCATTATAAATAGATATCATCTTGCAAAGGAGAACTTACCAATTCACGTATTCACCTCCATACATTTGTAATTGATCAGTGGTCTTGTTATTCCGCAACAAGCCACACTTAGTGGATTTATACATTGACTATATTCTTGTGTTATCACTTTAATATTTCATTAAGTATGATAATCTATCAATTAACATATAAAACCAGGGTGTTGTGACCTAACAAGCTCGTTTGGGCATGGCCATGCACTCTATCAGTTTTCCATCATGTCAAGGGGCCCATAAATATATCTCCTGAAAAGGAGGCGCAATTACCATCTTGTTATATTTCAATTCGAAACTACGACTTCCTCTGTACCCACTAAGGTCTCGTATGACAATCATATTTCAGAGTGTCTAAGATGAACCAAAGTACATTAGTCACCGTATCCCAAATTAAATACCTTAGGCCTAAGGACAATCCTATGTGAATAATATTTTTGAACTTTTCAACTTTTCAACCACGAAGTATTATCACGATGGTCAATCCACCAAATATCGTGATGACATCAACGTCCCATCAAGGATCCCACCAAGACAAGTAGTCACGGATTTATTCCTTTTTGAATAAAGAGACTTTTATTCACGGATGTTCTTCACACATACAAAGTCTGAATAACAATGATACTAATTCATGTATTATTCCTGACTGGACATAGATACCGAATTATTACTGGATCATTACTTATTCTTTGCGTTCGTGTTGATTACTAATTGACTTTTATTATTGTAACTTTATCACTAATCACAATTTAGTCATTTCTATTAAACTAAAGACATAAGACGGGTATTCGAAAAATACTATATCTTTTGTCTTTGCTAGATTTTTGTTCTTGCAACATTAGAACATATTCTAGTCTTTGCTTTTTATACAATTCGGTAAACATAGGAGGATTCAAAATTAACTCCTTAGTTTCTTGAATTTATAAAATTTTCCTTGTAACTAAATCTCTTTTAGTTACTTGATTCGTAGATATATCATTACTAGTTAATAAAATATCCTTAAATGATTAACTTATTCACCGGAGTGTGAATATCCTATTAGATTTGCAATAATTAATCACAAGACTTGTGATCACGCTATTAGACTTGCAATAATCTAATTTACGATCATTTATTCTTTCTCTTAACTCTTTGTCTAACGACTTGGTAATAACTTGTTGGTGATATCTTTTTAACTTACTAAATTCATTAATACCTTTATGAACATGATATTCATAGCTCCCACTAACTTTTATGGAATATAAGTATCACTTAAACTATCACTTTGACTAAGTCAAGACTTTGACCTTCTTGGTCAAGAACTTATAGTTTAATCTTTATAGAATTTGTCAATCATCAAAGTCATCCTTTGGATTTTTGTGAATCTCCAATTGTCCTGTTTAGGGAATTATGACTTTCATTGATCACTGTATCTAACAAGTATGAAAGACTTGTAATGATACATTCAATTCTTAAATACTTTAGTATCTTTTAAGAACTTCATTTAATGCCAAAGTCATTTCTTGGATTTCATAAATATCTACTATTCCTATTAGGGAATTATGACTTGATTAAATATTGTATCTATTACAAGTATGAAAGACTTGTATTAATACATCTAATTCTTAAATGCTTTAATATAGTTTGATCTTCTAAGAGTTTATTTAATGTCTAAGTCATTCTCTTTGGATTTTCGATTATCCAATCATTCCTATTAGGGAATTATGACTTTATTAAATTCCTTTATCACAAGTATGAAACACTTCTAGTAATACTCTTAAAGTCTATCTCGATTATATCCAATATAATCATACTATATTAATACTAAATCTTTAAAAATTACTGTCATAAGTAATGATTATTACTTAAGATGTTTTAACTATGTTCAATAAACTTTGAACTTGATCTTTCCGTAAAACTCTTAAATACTTGTATTAGAAAAACTTTCTACTAGTATCGAAGTAATTGAGCTTATAAGATATCATCATTCATACAACAACCAAACAAATAGAAATCATGAGATTATTAGTAAGTCAAGACTTGACTTACAATCTAGTCATAAAATTTGACTAGTGTAATTATCACACATGCACACATAATATAATTCAACCATGGATTCAAAAGATGATAAACTTAAAACCGGAAATTTATCATAAAATAAAAAATTATCCAACAAAAATTAAAGTAAAAATTGTTTTATGAATCCAAATATAAAATACTAAATTATAAAAGATGTGCTCGTGGGATCATCTCCATCTCATGTTGGCCATCATCACTTTCAATCTCCTCCTGCAATAAACGATCGCAAAAGTTAGATTACTAGTAATATACTTTACAAGTATCTTAAAGTGAGTAAGAAGTTTGGTCCTGTTACTTGAGGAACTAGCCATTCCTCCACCACCGGCATGTTGGAATTATGTACACAGCTAGTCAACCTATGATGATACATCCAAACCTACGAAACACTTAAGTGTCACGCCGGTGAGTGCATGTAATACGAGCAAGATATGTAATTATACTTGGAAGAGGAATGATTCATAATAGTCATTATGAATCAGTTAAGTATTAAGTTAAGCTTAACTTATTACTAGATTAGTTTAACTAACAAATTAATACAAGTATTTGTACATTTACTAGTTGTGTAAATATTAAATGTGTTAATTATAGGTTATCCATAATATGATTTAAAGTTATTAAATCATATAGTGTTTGGATAATATTACTGTTTAGATTACATAAAGTTTATTATATAATTAATTATTAAAAGTATAAATACAAGTATATTTCGTGTGTATATATACCGAAAGATATTAGTGTATTAATACTAGATATTTAATAGCTAAGTGTAACAATAATAACTAGATAAACTATAAGGGTTGAATGTGTAAAAGTATAAGTTTAATTAAGAAGTTAATCATAACTAAACTAGAAGGGTTCTGTTAAGGCAAAAAGCCTTACCCCTTTAGGATCTTAAGATAACAAGACAACCTAGACTAGCTTAGATTAGATTGTAGAAATTAGGTAAGTCTCGGTGTGATACTGAGTGGGCAGTATTGGCCACTCAGTATCAGAACTCAGTATTGGAAATCCAATACTGAGTGGAAGGACTGAGTTACATTTTCAAATATAACTGACTAAGATCAAATCCCTTGATCTTAGTCATTTTCCTTGTCCGGTCCTTCCATCACTCCTTTGCCCATCTTGTACGATCTCTATATCATTATAAATAGAGATCACTTGGCAAAGGAGTACTCACCAATTTACTTTACACATATTATATCTTTTGTAATTGATCAGTGGTATTGCTATTCCGCAGCATACCACACTCAGTGGAATTACACATTTGACTCTAATATTGTGTTCATCACTTTAATTTTCTTAAGTCTAATTAATATATCAATTATACAAAGCAATCCAGGGTTGTTGTGACCTAACAACTGGTATCAGAGCAGGCTAAATAATCTCTTATTTAGTCGATCTATTACCCTGACAGCCATTCCCTATATATATCCTTCCCAACCTTCAAAAAAAAATTGTCTTCCATTGTTGCACCAGTTATGTCTGGGTGTGCCAATCTTTGATGGCAAAGACTTTCATCAGTGGAAGTTGAAGGCTCAATGGTATATTGAGTCCATTCACTATGAAATGCTCACAGTACTATCTGATGGTCCCATCATTCCACAAACTGTGGAACCCGTTGCAGCTACTGGTGATTCTCCTGAAAGCACAAGAACAGTTCCAAAACTGAAGCATACATGGACTGATACTGAACGTCAGTTGTACAGTCTTGACTCCAGAGCAAAGGGGGTGATTGGTAATGCAGTTACCAAAGAAATACTGAATGCAATTATGAAACTGCCAGCTGCAAAAGCTATGTGGTATAGCTTATCAGTCACCTATGAAGGCATAGTTAAGGTGAAGTTGTAGAGAAAGAGCAACATGAGAAGAAAGTATGAAAACTTCTTCTCAAGTCCTAATGAAGGAAGAAGGTGAACTTATCAGTGTAGGGATTGTGAAGGAAGAAGGTGAACTTGTTTAAAAATTTTCTGGACAGTCTTCCTCAATAATTTCTTGACAAGACAAGCTCTGTCAATGCTGCTAACAACATTGAAACATACACTCTTCAAACATTATATGGTTTAATGTTGAATCATGAGGAGAATAATGTTGCAAGACTAATCAACTTGAAGAAAACTGAAAAGACTTCCACTGGCGTGGCTTTAGTTGTGCAACATGCCTATACTGTCACTGAGCCTGAAGAGCCAGAGGTTGATCTTGCTGATGCTGAGGCAGAGGAGCTTGAAACTTAAATTGCTCTCACGTCTATGAAGCTGGATCATTTGAAGAAGAAGAGGCTGGGTGTTAGCTCTTCTAATACTGACCCAAGATCAGGTCTATGCTACAGGTGTGGAAAGCCTGGGCACATTGCTGCCAACTGTCACACAAAGTCATCTGAAACTGATCAGAATGATAAGATTGCATACCGAGCTAAACGGTATAGGGACAAGTATGTCAAGTTGAAGAACTGGAGTAAGGGAAAGGGTGCATCTGGGAATGGAGCATCTCATCAGGCACTTTACTCTAAAGCTTGGATGGATGAAGAGCTCAGTGATGATGAGGAAGAAGTTGAAAACAAAGCCTTTATGGCTTTCACTGAAGAGGATTTGAAGAGCTCCTTTGAGAAGGATATCAAAGAAGCTGAGAGGATGAGTGTTCGTACTGATTGAGATTCCACTCAGTTGTACAAGGTGAGTTCCTTTCAAACTTATTTAGTGAATGAAAAAGAAAAGATTTTTGAGTACATGATTGTTGATCATAAAACTTTAGTACAGAAAGAAAAAGCTTTAAAATTAACTATTCTTGAACTTGAAAGGGTAAATAATGAACATTTAGATAAATTAGCAAAATTTAAAGATTTAGAATTGAACTTTTTGAACTTACAAGACATGAACCAAAGATTAGCTGATAAAGCTCATTTACAAAAACTGGAAAAAGAAAAATTTGAAAAACAATGTAAATCTTGGGGAAATGCTTCTATTAAATTAAATAAATGTCTAAATCAACAATTTCCAGAAAATGTGAGGGCTGCACTTGGTGTTGATCCTCAGCTAAAAAGTAGAAACAATTTTGCTGATTTATTTGAAGAATTTTCTGATATGAACCCCATTCAGTTTGTCAAATCAAAAACATTTTGTGAAGTTGGATGTCAAACTGAGTCAGATGATGAGGACAAAATCATTTTTGATAAACCTATTGGTCCATCTATCTGTTAAAGTGTTATACTGAACTACAACAGCTCAGTATTGAATTTCCTGAAAAAGAAATTTCTGATACTGAACCTGATGTAGTGCAGTATGACACATCTGTTGTTCCTCGATTTGAATTATATTTAATACAACTACTTTTGAAAAATATAATGAAAATGAAACAACTTCTACATCTAGTGTTATAACTGATACTGAAGTTGCAGGAACAGAAAAGTCATGTACTGAAGATCCTAAAGAGCCTGTTAAAGTTGTCATTTTAAAACATGATAATCGAAAACCAACTTCAACAGGATCTTCAAGTGGCAAAAGCGGTTAGGAATAGGTCTAAACATAATAGGACTTCTTGGCCAAATAAACATAAGAAACCAGATCCATCTCCTCCAAAACCGGTTAAAAATAATACTAGACCACCTATTAAAAATGACAAAAATAGCATTTTAAATTCTATTGGTGATCAGATTAAATTTTTAAGTCAAAAGTTTACAAAACTTACTTATACTGATCAGTCAAGAGAGAAACAATTTTCCAAAATTCCTTATGAAAACATGTTTAGGAATAGGCCTAAAAAATGTTTTAGATGTCATCATACTGGTCATAAGGGAGATGAATGCTGGACTGATCTCTCAAATCCTAGGTACTCAGTACCAAAGAAGAAAAGAGAAAATCAGTCAGTATCACCAAAGTAAACCTCCAAGATTACTCCTGAAGCGATACTGACCTCTCCATCTAAAGAGATCAAGTCTAAACCTGTTTCTCCTACCAAAGGTCCCATTCAAAAATGGGTTCCTAAAAAGAACTAATCATAATTTTGTGCCATGTGCAGGGTGACAGAAAATGGTACTTAGATAGTGGCTGCTCAAGACACATGACTGGCAGTATGGATTACCTTCTAAACTATACACCAGAGAAGAGTCATTCTGTCAAGTTTGGGGATGATTCAGTAGGAAAATAAGAGGATATGGAGTAATTAAGGCAGGCAACATAACATTTAAAAGAGTTGCCTATGTAGAGGGTCTGAAACACAATTTGCTCAGTATCAGCCAGATGTGTGATGATGACAATGAAGCTCATTTCAGGAAGACTGCAGGAATCATCTACAATGATAAGGGGCAACCTGTACTCATTGCTCGAAGAGAGAAAGATGTCTATGTGGTCAACTTGTCTAAACTAGACCCTACTATACGAGTTTTCCTGCTTTCTAAAGTCAATCCAGATCTGAACTGGATGTGGCACAAAAAACTCTCTCACATCAACTTCAGAAACATCAACGAGCTCAGCATCAAGAAGTTGGTGAGAGGGTTGCCCACAATTACTTATTCTAAAGATAAGTTGTGTACAGCATGTCAAATGGGCAAGCAGAAGAAGAGTTCATTTAAATTAAAAGTCAACCATTCAATCAATGAACCTCTTACTATGATACGTATGGATCTTTTTGGCCCCATAAGTACACCATCTATGGGAAAAAACATCTATACACTGGTCATGGTTGATGAATACTCAAGATACACTTGGGTCATCTTCTTAAGACCAAATCTGATACTACCACATAAATCATTGCCTTCATCAAAAAAGAAGGACTTCAGAAAGGCAACAAGGTCAAGCAACTAAGAAGTGACCATGGTACTGAGTTCAAGAACTCAGTATTAGCAGACTTCTGTGAAGACAAAGGAATCGTACAAAACTTCTCTGCAGCCTACACACCACAACAAAATGGTGTTGTAGAAAGGAAAAATAGAACATTGATTGAAGCTGCAAGAACTTTGTTATGCCATGCTGGACTGGCACTGAGCTTCTAGGCTGAAGCTGTAAACTGTGCAAACTTTACACAGAATAGAGCTACCATAGTCCAGAGACATCACAAGACTCCTAATGAGTTATATCATGGCAGGGTTCCTAATGTGGAATATTTCCACATCTTTGGGAGTAAATGTTTTGTACTCAGTACTAAACAAAATCTCAACAAATTTGCTCCCAAAGCAAATGAAGGTGTGTTCATGGGCTATTCACCACACTCTAAAGCCTTCAGAGTGTTTATTTTTATCTACAAAGGTGATTGAAGAATCCATCCATGTTACTTTTGATGAAAATCTGGATGTGCATTCCGATTCAGCACTGGAGGACAGAAGTGGTCTAGAGACCTTATGCAATCCAGAAAGCTCCAATGCTGACCAGCCCAAGTTTCATCCATACTATGTTGATTATGGTATGAGTGATACTGATCAATCCAGAACTCAAAATAATACAACTGCAACAGATACTGAGGTTCCCATTTCTGAGAACCCCAATACTGAGTTTCCAATTATTGATCTGAACAACTCCACATATGAGGAAGGTGAAACCTCCAACACTTCCCAAGAATCCACCTCAGATCTGCAAAATGAAGAAGAACAGCAACCTGAACTGTCTAGTACTGAACAAAATTCAGATCAGTATCAGACAGACAACACCCCAGTTCAACAAGATATTGTTGACCTTGCTTCAAATGCTCCCTTAGGAAACACTCTAAAGGAACACAGACACCATCCACACTCGAATATCATTGGTCCAGTTGAACAAGGTATCCAAACAAGAAGAAAGTTAGCCTTTGAACCCCAAGCCACTGCCAATTTCTGTTTCTTCTAAAGCTTTTTATCTATCATGGAACCAAATAAAGCTGATGAAGCTTTATTAAATGAAGACTGTGTAGAAGCTATGCAGGAAGAGCTTACAGAATTTGAAAGAAACAATGTGTGGAACTTAGTACCACCACTGCTGGCAAAACTATTATTGGTACTAAGTGGGTGTTCAGAAACAAGATGGACAAGGATGGTGTTGTAATCATAAACAAGGCAAGACTGGTTGCTCAAGGCTTCAGGCAAGAAGAAGGCATTGACTATGATGAAACTTTTGCACCAGTTGCAAGAATTGAAGCTATTAGGATGTATCTTGCATATGCAGCTTTCAAGAACTTCAAGGTTTATCAGATGGATGTCAAGAGTGCCTTCCTAAATGGAAAAATGCAAGAGGAAGTTTATGTTAAACAACCCCCAGGTTTTGTTGATCCTAAATTTCCTAATTATGTTTTTAAGCTTGATATAGCTTTGTATGAGCTCAAACAAGCTCCAAGAGGCTGGTATGATACCCTGTCTGAGTACCTACATGAAAATAAATTTACACGAGGTAAAATTGATAAAACTTTATTTTCAAAAAGAAAGGGTCTGACAGAAGGATTTATGTGCACAGATAAGTACACGTGTCACCGTGTCCAATGTTATAAGGCACTAAAGGGTCACACCACTACACACCCAATAATGGACAACCGAATAAAGTAAGTTGTGTGGAATAATTAACTAGTTAAGTTAATTATAAAGAAGAGAATAGTTAATTATTATTTGTGACGATGGTTAAATATTAGGTTAAGTATTTAACGGACAACTAATTAATTGTCTATTAATTAACTAATAACTATCCAAGGGTTTAAAGTGTTAATAGGAAGTTTAATTATGAGATTAATCATAATTACACTCCAAGGATTTAACTGTAACTTAAGTCCTTATAAATAAAGGCATAAGGTTAAGGTTTAGAGGTTACACATCACAGCACCACAAACCCTAAACCCCTCCCTACCTCTCCTCTCGTTTTCGGCCGACGCACGAACAAACCCAAAGGGTTGTTCGTCGACTTCGTGTTCGACTCAAGCCACACCCACACGAGTTTCGTGTATTGCTTTGTTGGTGCAGTAGAGGTGGATCACTCTTTAGCAATATAAAGGTTATGTTCTTCATCTTATTCTTCTTGTGATCTCATTGACTAGTAGAGATCAAGTAATGTGGGATTCAAGTTCCGCCATGTGAATCCTACAAGGTTTTCCTACACTGACATCTTACTCATTCAGATATATGTTGATGATATTATCTTTGGCTCCACTGACAAGTCAATGTGTGATTGGTTTGCTAAGATAATATCATCTCAGTATCAGATGAGTATGATGGGAGAACTTACTTATTTTCTTGGTTTACAAGTTGATCAAAAGCCTGATGGCACTTTTATAAACCAAAGTAAATATGTGCATGACATGCTGAAGAAATAAAAATTTGAAAATTTATCTTCAATGAATACTCCTATGGGTACTCAGGATAAAATAAGTAAGGATGAGACTGGTAAGCCAGTATGTCAATCCACATACCGAGGTATGATTGGTTCTTTACTTAACAGCTAGCAGGCCTGATATCATGTTTGCAACATGTGTGTGTGCTCGGTATCAGGCTGATCCTAAGGAATCACATATGAAAGCTGTTAAGCGTATTTTTAGATATCTTTCAGGTACTCTTAACATGGGTCTTTGGTATCCCAAAGAATCAGACTTTGACCTTGAAGGGTATACAGATGCAGCTTTTGCAGGTTGCAGGTTGGACAGAAAAAGCACAAGTTGAGGATGTCAATTCCATGGTGGAAGATTGGTTGGTTAGTCATCCAAGAAGCAAAATTCAGTAGCAACTTCCAAAGTAGAAGCAGAATATGTTGCTGCAGGAAGTTGTTGTGCTCAACTCTTATGCATGCAGTATCAACTTATGGACTATGGGTTCATCTTTCAGAAAACACCCATTTATTGTGATAACAAAAGTGTTATTGCTATCACTGGGAACCCAGTCCATTACTCTAGAACAAAGCACATTGATATCAGAAACCACTTTATTTGAGATAATGTGGAAAAGGGTAAGGTTGAGGTAGATTTCGTTCCTACAGAGGACCAATTGGCTGATGTGTTTACTAAACCTCTTTAAGAAAGGTTTATGTATCTAATAGGGCAATTGGGTATGTTGAATCCTTAAATCTTCTCAAAAATTTCTGATACTCTCTGATCAGTATTAGTTCTAATACTGACCGGCTCAGTATCACTCGTCTGGTTTATCAAAATTAAATAATTTTTAATTTTTTTTAATTAATTTACAGATTAAATTAAATGTTTTTATATTTTTAAAATTTTTAAATTTTTTTTCTTACTCCGGTATTGGATATCCTGGAGTGTTAAAACTGATTCTAACCTTCATACTCCCCAACGGTAACCTTTCGTAATAGGAAAGTTACCGTTGGAACATGATAAGGCTGTCATTTCAGCCGGTTTAACTTCCCAATACCGTAATTATTGCCTCTATACTATAAATAACCGCTTTATTTTAATTTAAAAACTTTCTAACATTTATTTCATTCTTTCCTCTATATTTCTCTCTGCGATTAACAATTCTATTCTTATTTTGCAAGCAAAACTATTTTCGATTCATAATTCACAGATCAAAATGGCAAATTTCTAGTTCGTTGCACCGAATGCTGCACCTGCGAAGGATTTTCAACGTGATGAACTTCCTAAATTCTCAAGGAACAACATCACGGCGAATTTCGTCATTCCTGGAGGTTGGGTATGTCTTCCGTTCAGACAGATGGTTACTTATCTTCGACATAGCCCAATCTCACATGCTCTCCAAGCCTCTCCGAGAGCAATATACCCTGCAATGCTTTGTGAGTTCTGGTACACTGCAGAGTTGGACTCACCATACATGATTGCAGGGAGGGTCATCAGAGAACAACGAAGGGCGTTTATTTCCACAGCAATCATTAGATAAACACTTCGTTTGCCCGCTCATGCCCTGTATGAAGAATTCGTTGATCGTGATACTACACGATCAGTATTGCCTCTCCTAGGCAGACAGCAGACAACGACCATAATCAAGAGGCATGAATTTGGCCCAATGTGGGGGATTATGATTTCCACAATGATCCGGTGTATGACCCACAAAACAAGAGCCCTTGATCAAATTAATGACTTTGGGATGCAACTGGTATATGCCATGTACCACAACAGACATATTGACTATGCAAGATGGATATTCAATGAGTTGGCCTCTCTTGTTCAAGACAGACTCCGAGCTCCTAATGTTCCTTTTTGCAGGTTTATGTCTCTTATCTTTCAGCACTCAATGCCAAATGAAATGTATGATAATTTTGATGGCATTAGAGTTGATCTTCCTCCAATTCATGAGAGGATATACTTTCATCAACAAAGGGTAGATGAACCACCACTCAGTGACACTATGTTAGCCATTGCTCAGGCTCACATAGATGATGATGATGAAGATGATTCTGGTACCGAATCAACAGCAGACAGTGTTGGTGGTGATGATGATAATGATGATGATAATGGTGGTGGTAACGATAATCAAGATGTTGAGATGGTGGATGTTCAACCAGTACAAGAGACAGTGCAGCCTATCATTCAACAACATGAATAGGATCCTGATGCTCCTCTTACTGCATCAGAACCTGATACTGAGTCACCAGAAGTACAACCTCTTGTTCTAAGGAGAAGAAGAAGAAGCTTGACTCCAATATTGATGAGAGCACTATCATCAGAGGATGTGCAACACACTCAAGTTCCTTCATTAACCGCATCACTTGAAGAACATAACTTAGTTGCTGCAACTGCAGCCCTTCCAGGTCCTGAACCAGAACCTATTGCTCAACAAATTGAGGAACCTCATCTTCCTCTTGATGTAGAAATCCAATACGAGCAACAATCACTGGAAGGTGCTCAACAAAGAAGCCAAAAAGGTCCGGAGGGCGCTGGAGGCTCAAATCAACATACAAATGATCCAGCACCGAGCTCTGCAGATGGGAGAAGGGAATCTGACAAACTCTCAGTTATGAATCTCTATAAAACCTTAAACTTATATATATATATATAAAATTTTCCCCCATAGAGACTAAGTATTGGCCAGTACCAACTCAATACTGACCAAAGTCTCAAACGATCTATTCAAATATAATATCCTATTATGGCCAACATAGTTAGCCCACTGCTACTATGCAACATTCACACACTGAGCACTCAATTGATCACTGTCAGTCTACAGTTGTCTCAATATTTAAAGAAACAATGGTGGTTGATGTCACACTAACACCCAATGGTGCTGCTTGAATCATGTCCAACTTATTTTTGAGTTGGATCACATGATTTAAGAAGTGATCACAAACCTTTAAGCCACAATAGCCAAATATTTTCCATGGGTTTTTAGCCACATTTCTGTTATCACTCTAATACCGAGTGATAAACATTGAAAATAAAAAGAAGCATATCCCACGCTGCGATTTCCTAAACCCAAAACCTTTTCAGAAATTGTGACTTATCCTACACCGATCCTCTAAAATCACACTCACTTTTTACTTAAAACTTCTTACACGTGCTTTGCACAAGTCCACAATATTTCATCATGAACCAGATGAAATACAAACTTCAAAAATCTGTTTAAATGATTATAGAGTTAAACAACAACACAATTCTATATGATAAGCCTATCTTACTAACCAGTTTTCTATTTTTGTTTCTTTAGCACCATCTGTGCAGGGTATTCAAGCATCTCAGGCTCAAGAAGAATAGGTGACCCTGCAAACAATAATGCAGCAGATTCTGGCCATGCAGAACACTCAAAACAACATTCTGGCCACAATGAACACCATGAGTAGTGAAAATGACTCTCTAAAACAGTCAGTGGCACTACTCCAACAACAACATCAACCTCCACCGACTCCACAATCTCAACATGGTGCAAACAATGAAGATCAAGGTGGGGATGATACTGAGCCAAGGAAATCACCCTCCATTGCAGATCCTGAGGGTGATACTGATGTTGCCACCGAGCATATGCCCTCCCCTACTCAAAATGATCTAGAAGGGGACACAGGTGGTGATACTGAACCTCTTCCTTCCCCATCAAGTGATAACAATAAGGGGGAGAAGAGATAAAGAGAAGGTGAGGTTGATCAACCTGAGCCATCTGCTCAGGGGAGAAAAGAAGAAAAATGAATCAAGATCAACCTCCACGGCAACAACAACAACATCAGCAACTCACTCATACTGAACCACTTCGGTTTCAATATGAGAAAAGAAGACAAAGAGGGAGGTCAGTTCTGCAACAACTTGAAGAACCATCTGCTCAGGGGAGACTGACCAACCTCAGCAAATTGAACTGAGTCTCCTGCTCAAGAGGAGAACAACTTGCAGATCATTGTCTATAGGCGTTTTGTCTGGCCTATTGCTGATGATGAAGATGAAGAGCCAAATGTAGTGCCATCTCAAAACTTTCTTAAATTTGCACGGGATGTGGCTGATCAAGAAGCTCTTCATCATCATCCTCCGATGATGAAGAGCCTCCAAAACAACCACACTCTCCTCATGATGAAGTGGCTTCTAGGGCTCCTAGAAGGCCAATAACTAGAAGAATGACAAGGGTAGTCATGTCCTCTGAATCAAGTGAGGAATCTGATCCAGCTCCTCTAATCACCAGACCTAGAAGATATGTTCGTGATAATGAGGAGGTTTCAAGAATGACTGCTCAAGAGATTGAGGATGAGGCACAAAAGTTCTTTCCCATCAAGGAAGAAGATCCAGATACTGATACTGAGACTGATGTTCCATCAACATCTCACTAAATAAGAAGAAAAGGAGATGATCTTCTACAACATTATTGGAACATAGTGGCTCAAAGAACAAGGTATAGGGAGAACAGAATGGGTATGCTGAGAAACAGGACATTTCTCAGTGTGAGGGACATATACTGGCTAAATATTGATATCAACAAAATCAAAGTCAAAACTGTTGATAGGTCCATAGTTGCAAGCTGCACTAGACCAGTTAGTCCTACCATGAAGATCTTCCTTCATGATATCCAGAACATAGGACTCCAAGACTGGATCAAGATTAGAAGACTGATAAAGGAGCTGCCCTCAAGATCTTCTGAAGCCCAAGTAATGTTAGATGAAATCTGGGTTGTTGCTGCAGTATGCTTTGAGAAAGGCATACTATATCAAGGGGATCACAGGGCACTCAATGTGATGACTGAAGCTTACAAAAATAATAAACTTGAATGCCTTAACACATTCAGATACTTTAACACATACCCTGTACCTCCTAACCTTGTATTTCTGGATCAAAAGAGCACTATTTATCCAACCTCTGGATATATATGTACACTGACCCAGAGGATAGAGAGTGCTTTATTACTGAAGAAGATCTGCCAAAAGCCCCTATCAGTCATCTGGTTGGACTGAAATGGATGATACCCTAGAAGGAGAACTCTTGGTTCAGAAAGAAGATTGTTGCTATGCTTAACAACAGACGGGATGAAATGAAGAAGAGAGAAGAGTTCATCCATATCAAGCAAGAAGTCTTCTATGAGCATGAATCCATCAACAGCAGATGAAGAAGAAGACTCACCTGTTTTCATGAAGAAGAAGACTCTGATGTCTTCTTATTTTTTGTTCTGTATTTAAATTCTCTTTGTATTATTGTCTTGTTATCATTAGATAGGCGGAGATTGTTAAGGCAAAAAGCCTTACCCCTTTAGGATCTTAAGATAACAAGACAACCTAGACTAGCTTAGATTAGATTGTAGAAATTAGCTAAGTCTCGGTGTGATACTGAGTGGGCAGTATTGGCCTCTCAGTGTCAGAACTCAGTATTGGAAATCCAATACTGAGTGGAAGGACTGAGTTACATTTACAAATGTAACTGACTAAGATCAAATCCCTTGATCTTAGTCATTTTCCTTGTCCGGTGCTTCCATTACTCCTTTTCCCATCTTGTACGATCTCTATATCATTATAAATAGAGATCACTTGGCAAAGGAGTACTCGCCAATTTACTTTACACATTTTATATCTTTTGTAATTGATCAGTGGTATTGCTATTCCACAGCATACCACACTTAGTGGAATTACACATTTGACTCTAATATTGTGTTCTTCACTTTAATTGTCTTAAGTCTAATTAATATATCAATTATACGAAGCAATCCAGGGTTGTTCTGACCTAACAGGTTCTAAGTGAAAGATCTTCTATTATAAATAGAAGGCTTAAGGCTTAACCTAATCTCTTGATCCTTACACCATAAGCCACGAAATATACTTCCTCCTCCTCCCTATTTTGGCCGAAACTTAGACATTAAGTTTGGTGTTCTTCGTTCTTCGTCCGTTCTTCGTGTTCTTCAAGTCTTGAAGACCAAGGATCATTACAAGTGATCAACTAGAGGATCGCTCGTTGTGTTCATTATCAGTGTACTTACTTAAGCAAGTTAAGGTATGTTTTTGGAACACTCTCTTCCTCCTTCTCCTCTTGTTCGATCGAATCCCAACAACCCTAGGGTTCTTTTTGGAAGTCGACGAACACACACAAGCAATGTGTGTGTTCGAGTTTTTTGTACAAGGTTTCTTTCTTGTTAATCTAGTCTAGATTTCCAAGTAGTTATAATCCTTTAGGGTTTACGGATTAAGTTTAATCTCAGTTCCGCTTTTAGGGATTAAACTAGCTAGTTGGATTAACCGGCAAGAACACCCTCATGTTCTTGTTAGTATGGTTCGAACCAAACATACTAGGTGATTGACCCAATGGGTCGACCAGTGTTATGAAACCCTTCACGACACCCTTTGGACAATTTCTTTTCCAATGCCCGACCTCGCAACAGTTATATCACCGATTATCGGTCCTCGTTGTATTAGGCTTCACCTTCCTGATCACCTTTTGTTTGACACCTTTACCATTTTGCACTCCTTGGTTAGGATTGGTTTTACCCTTTCCTTTACCACCATGCCCTTTTCTCTTCTTTCCACCGCCACTGCCATTACCGATCATCAGAACATCCTTAGTCTTGGACCCCAAACTCAACTCAGCGGTCTTGAGCATAGAATGTAGCTCAACAATGAATTTCTCCATATTATGCATATTGTAGTTGACCACAAAAGGCTTGTAGTCATCAAAAAATGAGTTGAGTATAGTATCCGTTGCCATTTTTAACGGTACGGGGTGACGAAGTATAGCAAGGTGATCCATATGCCCTTTCATTTTCGTGACATGGGCGCTCACCGATGTTCCTTTAGACATCTTGTAGGAGTTGAAAGATCGATTGATATCGAATCTCTCAGTGCGAGCTTGCACTTGAAATGAATCCCTTAATTGCTGGATCATCTCATATGCTGGCACATCCATAAGTCCCGCTTATAACTCAGGACTCATGGTGGCGACCATCAGACAGCTCACATCAAGTGCATCACTGACATGCTTATCATAAGCTTGCCTCGTTTCGGCTCTAGTATTTGCGGTAGGGACATTTGGGAAAACTCTTTCCAAGACATACCACCTTCTCTCATGCCAGATCACAATACGAAAATTGCGCTCCCAGTTGAGAAAGTTTGACACAGTCAACTTTTCCTTTTCTATGATTGAGCGTAGCGAGAGATTGTTTGTACTCGTTGTCATGGTTGTTGTTTCCATCAAAAAATCAAACCCAGTTTAATTAGTAATCATCAATAACCATCTCTAAAATATATATTATAAAACCATAATTAATATTTTAGGCTTAGGATCCAAATTTCACATTCTCGCCGCAAGGTTTGGGCACTTCCCGACGAGACATGTTATTTCTGGTAGGTAACATCCTTACCAGTCGCACCACGCTGTTACGATTCCTAGGGTCGTAGAATATATAGACTTTTAACTAACTACAAATTCTTACAATCTAATTATAATAGACTTATAACTTTGTGCATTTCTAATTGTAATAAAGTCTAGTATGTTTAATTCTACTCAAGTACTTTTTGGGTCGGGACTCCCAATTATCACCAAAATAGATCATACCATCTAACACAGTGCGATGTTCTGCGCCGGGACTCCCGATTATCACAGAACCTTACGCACCCTAACACTCGCAATGATTTGAATACATATCTAAGGTTCTTTCTCCTTACAATATGAATATCGTTAAACAAGTGAGGTGTTCCATTAGATGGGTAATACTTAGATCTAAGATTTTCTTGGGTTTATTTTAGTTTTAAAATGCGCGACTTGTATACTCAAGAATTCTACATGACGCATTTTTAAATCTAAAACAGTATTCCAATTTTATTCATTTATTTAAAATGTGCGACTTGAAACTCAAGACTTCTACAAGACGCCGTTTTATATCTTTAAAACTTTTTCTTTTAAAACGTATAGTTTCAAAAAAGTTGCGTGTTTTATATGTATACCTTAAAACGAGGTGTACAAAACGTTTTGTCTAAGTTTTGTGAAAAAACTTTTCTTTTTATAAAACTTTGCTTGTTTTATTTTCTTCAAAAACTTGAACCTTATGTTAAACTTTAAAATGTGAATTTTAGTTCCTTTATGATTCATGAACTTGAATCATAATCCTAGTTTAACACACCTTGTCTTTCACCGTTTAATAATAAAATTAAACATTTATTTTAACTTATTAGGTTTGTCCAAAAATATGTCCTAAGGACATGTTTATAAACTTTGTGACTTTCTTACGTAGCTCCCACTAATTCCAACAACTATGGTGGAACGACATACACAATCACTGGTTTATACTTGGTAAAACTAATAAACTCATCATATGAAAACTATATATAATAATTCTAGTTTGTTTAAACCACTCTTATATTTAACTTAGACTAGTTAAATATAGGTTAAAGTTTTCTAGTTATTTAACTCTTGATCTTTTAATTTTGTATTTTACGTAACTCGTAACATACTTATATTATACTTGTATAATTAACTAGTTATAATAACTTACACTTTATTCACCTTATAATAATATTTTATATATATATATATATATATATATATATATATATATATATATATATATATATATATATATATATATATATATATATATATATATATATATATATATATATATATATATATATATATATATATATATATATATATATATAAGTGGGATCCTGTGAGGACTCAAAAAACGGTAAGGTACAGAACCGCAGAACTATTCCTAAGCCAATCAAAATTCAGAAAAATGAAATTAATATATTTATTTTTTCACCTCATTATAAGGGTAGAATTGAGATTTCATTACAGGCGCTTATATATGGGAACCGAATGAAATTAATTTGTTCCTAAAATAATACCTAAATTATTTCTATATTTCCCCTCTCATTAAACAATCAAATTATTTTACATACCCTTTTACATTCCCATTTGCTTCGTGATTATCACCAGGCGATCGAGTCTTCTTCTATAAACCAGGTAAATATGTAAACCCCATTCCAAAAAAAAGAGCAACGATGGAACAAATAAATCAAATGTAAATTATACACTTCATACATGATTGTACTACACAATATTGTTCACATGTGGTCCCGAGCCTACTATCAAACAAATACATCAAATGTAAATTACCATTAAATAACATAACATTTAGCAAGATATTTTAGCTACAATCAACATGAATGTTATCATCAGCTTCAGTATCTACATTCAAACCAATACATTAAATGTAATTTACCACTAAATAACATAAATGTCAGGAGTCGTTTTCAGATACCATTATTTGCAGACTCGGTTTCTTTGATGAATACCTTTACATTTAATTTTTTTACATTTAATGTTTTTACATTTAAATTATTTAACATTTATGTTTTTACATTTAATGTTTTCCTATCAAATACTTTAAATCAACATGAATACGTATAGATATAATGTTTTCACAAAAAAGAATAAACAAATGTTTCTGATACAAAAAGTCCAGAGTTTTTCAATCTAAAATAACCAATGCGTTCATGTGTATCTTTTTTAACAAATTAACTCTTGCAAAGTTGTAAAATAACAAAATTCCTTTATATGTGACGTCATAAGTGCAGTAGATAATCTTTGGAAATGGGGTTGTGCTCTTGAGGAATGTGGGTGATTTCAGGAACAGGACTTCCCCACGAACGAGAGATTTTTGTATTTAAAATTTTAAAATAATTAGAAGATACTAATTATACCCTTTATGCTGGAAAACACCCGTTTAAGATTATGTTTTAATCACATTTATGCCCTATGAATGTCAGCCATAGATTTAAGGAAATTAGTGGTGTAGATCATATTAGAAATAGTTCTGCAGTTCTGCACCTTAAATGGGTTCTGCGCTGAGTTGTGATCCATATTAGAAATAGGTAAACTATATATATATATATATATATATATATATATATATATATATATATATATATATATATATATATATATATATATATATATATATATATATATATATATATATATATATATATATATATATATATATATATATATATATATATATATAGTGGGATCTTGTGAGGACTCAAAAAACGGTGAGGACTCGCGAGGACACCTCAAAAACAATCCAAAAAATTCCGAAAAATTAATTTTTGTAAACCGGTGAAGATCATATTAGAAATAGGTAAACTATATATATATATATATATATATATATATATATATATATATATATATATATATATATCTCCCCATGATTATTACTACATTTGACCAAAAAAAATTTTGAAAAATAATATGATCCATTTTTTTTGTGGATCATAGGCTGCGATTTAATATTTAAAAAATAATTGTTTTTGAAAAAAGTTTATTTTGGATCATTTTTAGAGTTTTTTTTGGAGTCCTCGCAGTTCTCACCGGTTTTTGAGTCCTCAATGGTTCCGGACCCTCAATGGTTCCGGACCCTATATATATATATATATATATATATATATATATGAAGGATTCCATACATAACCCATATTATCTACAGAACTCGTAGAACTCGATCTTATACTATTAAATCTTAAAATTAACAGTTAAAATTAAATTACATTTTTGGTAAGAAATAAATAAAAGGGTAGGACACTAATTGTACCATAAAAAAATACCGTCCATCTCCCCAAACCCTAGATCGTGGTTTACTCCATTCCCCCATTTCTCTCTACCACTTTACACAGATTTTCGTTTTCTTCCCCCTTTCACTCTCGATCTATTCTTCCCTCAGCCCCTTTCAATCGCCGGTGCATCATACCCAACCCCGTCGACACTTAAGACGGTGCCGGAGTTCTCCAGGAGACAATCACCCCGTCGACAATTAAGTGTTCTTCAGGTTTGTTTAAAGTTTTTTTTTTTTATTTTTAATTTGTGATATAGACGGTAAATTTGTTCTGTTTAATTTGCGATATGGACGGTGAATTGGTTTTGTGTAATTTGTGATATGGATGCTAATTAGGGTCTTCAGATTTTAAACTGTTCTGATTCATATTCTCTTCTTGACACTAGTTGTGTATCCTGAACTGATATTACCGACAACTTTTCTATGTTTATTTTAAATTGACACTATAATTTCTTTTCATTGCTTACATTTTGCAAAATAGGTAAATTTTAATTTAAAAATAATATTCATTATGCTTGCACTTGGGATCTATGATTGATGTACAGGATAATCCATGTAATACATATTAACAGAAAACGAAAATGTCAATTCAGTTATAAGCATGTGCTTAAAGTTGTGCAGAGTCTTGTGTAATACATTCTAATGCAAATCTCGAGGTTAGTGGCAAAGGTTTATGAAACTTGTGAGGTCGTGACTGTATCCAAGCACAAAGATTTGGTCTTTCACTCTTTTATGGTGTCAATGTATATATCTAATCTATATATTTTAACTGTTATGTAATTACGTTATATTTGCGGTCTATATTACGATACATCTATTTTACATAACTGATCAATAGCTCGATAATTACATTATTTGTGTATATGTATCTGTTACATACATGTATTTGGTTGCAGAGGCGAATTGAACGTTTTTTACTTTTTGAAGTTTATTAGCTTATTTTTGTTGAAAGTGCTTTAATAAGTAGGTCACTATATAAATTCTGGACAAATTTTGACTATGAGATTGTTGTTTTAAGAATATATTTGGATATCTCATTCTAACATGATAATTACACATTTTCCAGCCCTATGGCTAGTACATTCATGTCTAAAGTAAATTATTGATATATCTATGTTGGTAGATTTGAAGACTAAGGAATCAAATGGAGTTAAAGAAGACAATAACCGAAACAATTGGTCATGATAAAAAGGACAACGATGAAGAAGTTATTTTGTACGTAGGTGTTGTTCTTAATTGTTAAATGTTAAAACTAGGATACATAGATGTTGTTTTGTACATGTGTGATATTCAGTGTTATTTGTCCCTGTATGTTACTCACTATTTGAAGATACATGAGTGTTTTTTTTTGTACATATATGTAATTCAATATTTTTTATTGTAAAATAACTTATATATTTTTGTAGATACATAAGTGCATCGTTAAATATACATATATGCAAGTTCGTGACATATACATATATGTAAATTAATAAATGTAACATACATGTATCATTAAAATTCTGGATTTAATTCCTAAATTTTAGGAAATTTTCAAAATAAAAAAATAAAATAAAAAAAATGTAAAATGTCGTAAATACCCCTTAACCATTACAATTATTAGAGAATCATAAATTAATTTACTAAATTCTGATTGGTTGAAAATAGTTCTACGAGTTCTGTAAATAATATGGGTTCTGCATGGAATTCGACCATATATATATATATATATATATATATATATATAATGGGCGAGCTATTTGCAGAACCCATTTTTTGCGTAGAACCAAGCAGAACTCATCTAAAAATATTAGAATTTAGTGAAAAAATATGCAAATAATGCAAAAATAACACTTATGTATACATACATGAAAACATACATGCACAAAAACATATATGTTTTCATGCATGAATAACATACATGCATGAGGGTCCCTCATTAAATCACTTCATGTATCTTCAATAATCATTTCATTCTGAAATTCAATGGTTTAGATTGAGTTCTACGGGTTCTGTAGCCTAAAATGGGTTCTGTAACTAGCCCTTATATATATATATATATATATATATATATATATATATATATATATATATATATATATATATATATATATATATATATATATATATATATATAGGGGCCAATTATACACAGAACCAATTTTAGCTACAAAACTCATAGAACTTTTTTCTACCAATCAGGATCTAGTAAAATATTTTTCATTTATTTTATTATGAATATTACGTAAGGGTATTAATGGAATTTTCCTTTATATGGTATTTGGTAACAACCAGTTTTATTTAAGAATCCCTATAATTATGGGAAGTTTGTCTTTCTAAGAGTCCCTACAATTATGGGAGGCTTTTATTATATGACGTTTTTTAAGATTCTCTAGTTTTATTGTAAATATACCAAGTAAAATAATATAAATATAAAAACACATATGTTTAAATTGCTACGACATTAATTAGACATGTATGTATACTCCTCATGTTAATTTTCAATTAAACATCGTACGAATTATACATTTATAAACTTATTATTCTACAATTGTAATAGACAACAATCTTACAATCAAGGACTAACACATATGTATAAAAACATCTATGTATCCGAGTTATACATGCATGTATAACAAAAGTACACAAAAAACATCTATGTATCCAAGCTCTAACACTTATGAATAACACGCATGGACAAAAAAACACATGTATCTGAGCACTAAAAACATATGTTAACATAATGAAGCAAAATCATAAACAAAGCATAGGTGATCGTCTTGAGTTGACCGGTTGTTTGTTCTCCTGCTTCCTCGAATCGTAAACAGAACACACATGTAACTGATAATGAAAACATAAATGTATCATAATATAGATGTATCCTTAATTTACTTCAAACACAGATGTACCATCAATAACCTGCAAATTATGTAAATCAATTGTGAATTAAAGTTGATATATTAACCAAATCACATTAAAAAAATATCCCACAAAATTTAATGGTGATCACATAAAATCAATCCACAAATAATAAATTAATAATTCTAGCGAAATCCTCTTTGGCATAGTAATCTATAATGAATGAATTAAATTTTAAGAAAATTGGTAAATAGATCCTAAATTCATCAAAATTGGTAAATTAGTAAATTCCCCCATTATTTTGAGAAAGTGGTAGGGCCCAAGCTAATAAACCTCTCAATATATTAGCAATGAATCCGTTTAACATCTGCGTCGCCGGCGTAGATTATTATCACCATTTTTAAATCTTCAGTAAATCTTACACAAATTAAAATTTTAAGACTCAGTTTTAAGTAAATCTTCATTGAATATTTGTCGGTTATTCAAAATACACAAGATCTGAACTATACAATTCTATATAAAACATTAAAGTTGAAAACTTTACCTTTTTTAAGAAAACTTTACCAGCGTCGCAATTTACATCGCCGGTGGAATATCTCTGAATCGGACCCCGCCGCCGCAGATCTCACCGCCAAAACTCGACTTCTCCAGATCCAAAACCCATATAACCAGGTCGCCGTAACCCTTTTGTTGAGGGAAACTTTTTGTCTCGTCGGCTATCGGAATTACGTTTCATCTTAAAGCCGGTTAATTTATTATTGAGATCAAGGGAGAGAAACTTTAAGTTATGGAATGAAGATGTTGCTATCAACGTGGAGAGATAGTCCATATTTTTAGGGACTTTCAGTTTTTTATTTTGCTTTAAAAATTCCAAATATGCCCTTTTTAGTTAATTCTAATAAAGGATTTATTTATGAATATATCAAGTTCAATCATAACCGTTAATCATTTAATTTAACGATTTATATTGAGTTCTTCCGGTTCTGTAGCCTTAACTGGTTCTGATTTTAATTCTTCACTATATATATATATATATATATCTACTATATTATAAAGCATTTACCCCTTCCTTAATTAGCAAGGCTGAAAATTCAGCCAACACACTTGCTAATTAAGGAAACTATCACTTTAATAAAAAAGATATGAGGAGGTAAGTTTCGAACACGCGACCTCAAGGTAATATGAATCCAGCGTAACCAGCTGCTCCACTTCGACAATCAGTTTATTTACCAAAAGAAATCGCTATTAAACAAAACACTTCGGTGATATGGGCTTCGGCCCAACACATCTATTAAGTAATTAGAGTCAAGCATTTAAGTGGTCCCATCTGAACGAAGTAGGATATGTTAAGTGGCCCATGCGATTTCCAGTCAAACCACCGTCAATTCGACCATTGAACTAAATGGGACTCCTCGATTCCTTCATCTCTACCCCCATCGATTGCTTCATCCCTCTCCATGCCTCTTCGATTCTGCAACTCCTCGGTTATTGAGTTATTTCATTATGCATCCTTCTGCAAACGCCTCCTCGATTCCTTCAACTTGAATAAATCTTCACCCTATAAATACGATTTAAAACTCGTAGCTCCTAATTCAAAATCTCAAGCAACGATAACGATTTTGAGGTATGTATAATTGTTTCATATTTGGTTACTGATTGACTCCAAAAGGGTTTGTAATTTGAGTACTGTTATTGTGGATTATTGTCGTGGGTAATGTTTCATATCTTTATACAGGAGGGTTTCTAAACTGCGTACACTTATATTTTACTACTGATTCGTGTTGGTTAATGGTTACTGATTTGTAATCAAGTTTAGACATCGTTATCAAATTTGATAATTTGCATTTTCTTTTGACGTGTTCTTTTGAATTTGTAATAACTTCGAAATAGTTCATTGTCTTAACAGGTAACTGGCTTCATCCACAATTTACTCCTACCATCTTGAATTTTTTTTTCTTGGTTAATGGTACATTCTATCCCAATGCTACTTTCTGTGTAATTATATTTTTATTATGAATTTTGCAACTTAAAAATGAAAATGTCCAGATTGATGTCTCCCCGATAACTTTAAGTGAAAACATTAAGCTCCACTAACATCACCATCAACTTCAGATCTTGGTAGTGTCAAACAAATGTTCAAATAATAAAAGAAATTGTTTTGCGAATGAGAGAAGACAGGGTTGGAGATAAAATTACCTTTGACCTTTATTAAAACACTAACCACAATATTCAAAGCGTTTTCAGATGCTTACACTTGAATTAATATATTTTTTATAATCTATATATTATAAATGATGCTGTTGGTTCTTTCTCTATTGCACAGGTGAAGAGGTTTCAAAGAAACGAGTAGTTCAAGAAATTAGATATCGTCTTACAGGAAGAAACTAAATTAATATGTTTGCACATGTTTTTAAGAAGAAAAGAAAGGGTTGATAAATAAGCTACATTGACTTTATCCGAATGGCATAGTTTTGTTAGTGGAGAGTTTAACTTTCTATTTTTTTCTTATTATTTTGAATAATTTTTTGATTGAGACTCTTGTACATGAATAGTTTATTTGTTAGTTGTGTACATGAATAAGACTCTTTTACATGAATTTGAATAGTCTATGTGTTGGTTATGTTCATGAACAAGACTCTTGTAAATGAATATAAATGGTTTTTTATGACCAATCAAGACTCTTATATGTGAATAACGCATATTGATTAGATGATGGTATGATGCATGTATCTTTTAAGGGGTTTTAAATAAAATGTTTTTTTTAGAGGTGAAAAAATGGGTGGGTCGGGTTTCGGTAATGGGACTGTTTTCTACGTTTAAACGAAATCCACAACACCTTTCTGGACCGATCCAAACCGGAATTCAAGATTATTAGGTTATTTTTCTTGTGTCTGTAAGGCTTTGACCTTGAATTTATATATCTTTTAAATTTTAACATGTTTTGGGTTGATCTGAATTTAATATTATTAAGTTATTTTCAAGATGGACTGTTCCGAAAAAAGTCAAAAACGTATTTGAGTAGTAGGGAAATATTCATATGTAGCATACTAGCATCTATTTGCCTAAGATCCGAGTTTGTACTTCAATATTCTAAAGATGATAAATTGATCATGTTTTTGTTGTAGCTATTTAGTTATTTATGTTTTTGTGTATGTATATTTTCTTTTTGCAAAACAGATGGAAACATCATTGACCGACTTCAAAGTTTTTTTCATTGTTAGCATAATATATAATGTTTCAAAATTAGCATTCTGTGAATTTTTGTACCCGTGAGAAGTTTACAAATGATGGATTCGATGACTCATAATTCATTTCTTCATATTTGGTGGGAAGTTTCCAAACACTGCGAGCTAGATTGAGTTCAACATGGTGTCATTATGCTTGTTTTGAACTATATTTGATATATAAAGAGTTCACTAGATGCATGTTCGGATGAGAATTTGAGCTTAAATAACTTAAAAATGTTCACGAAGACTGAGTATTCTCAATAAAGCAAGTCGAAAATAACTATTTCATATTGCGAATTTAACTCGAGTTTAATACATAAGTGGAGCTCAAGTCATCTTAAATCCACCTTGAAAAGTTAAAATTACAACCACTATCCGCGACCAACACAACAATGCATACCTGCAATCGTCACTACCGACACCAACATCCACCAATTTGTCGCCGCCAAATATAGTCACAGGGTACCCGCCGCCGCATTGCGCGGGTACCAGCTAGTATATATATATATATATATATATATATATATATATATATATATATATATATATATATATATATATATATATATATATATATATATATATATATATATATATATATATATATATATATATATATAGGGTGTGATTCAGTGCAGAACCGTTTAAAGGTACAGAACCACAGAACGAATTTTCGGCCAATCAAATTGCAAGAAAATGTATTTGTTATTTATTTATTATAATAAGTCGAAAAGGGCATATAAGGAATTTAACCAAAATCGGTTATGTATGGAAACCGTATAATTGTTTATTAGTTTCCTAAAATTAAGCAAAGTTGGTTTTCCAAATTATTATCACCATTATAACGTAATCAAGAAAAAAACCAAACAACATATTTCCTGTTATTGTTCCTTATAAACATCGAATATTCCCAGAACCCTAATCATAAAAAATCATACAAACCAAACTAAAGAAAAAACATGAATAATAGTTAATCATTCAATGTATACATTTGTAACAGTTAATGTTTTATACATGAGTGTAAGCTTTTAAAACAAGCATACGTGTATAATAGTGTATGACGTTCAATGTATTCTCCAGTAATGTATTATTTAAAAAATTCGAGACAATTGATGTTCACTAAATGTCCGACATTAAATGTATAATCATAATCAGTTAATTTAGTATTCAAATTTCCAAAACATGAATGACATTGAATGTTTTACGACATTTTAGTAGGTATTTTAGTATTCTCCAGTAATGCATTATATAAAAAATTTGAGACAATTGATGTTCACTAAATGTCCGACATTAAATGTATAATTAGTTAATTTAGTATTCAAAATTCCCAAACATGAATGACATTCAATGTTTTACGACATTTTAGTAGGTATTTTAAAATGAAAATAGCACACGTGTTGTAATGCCAAACTTTGAGAATTAACATGGTTTGATAATTGAATACTCAGCACTATCAATAACTTAATTTCAAATATGTCTACTATTGAATTAATAATTGAAATAAATTCAACCGAGGCATGACACTTCTTCAATTAATTTCACTGTCATTCTAGAAAGTTTGAATATAAACTCAATTTTAATGTTGAAGGCATTGAGATCCAACGTCACAGCCACCGTTCTTAATTGCAGATTTCGAACGTAATTTTTTTTCCTTTCAAATCAACATGTAGCGGCAAGAAAAAAGACGAATAAATGTGACCTGACCATTGTTGAATTCCCGACACCGTTTCTTCGTTTCTTCAACAGTGTCAATCGAACACATCCTAACATCCAATGTTTAAAGGTGCAGAACCATCCTAACATCCAATGTTTTCTATGTTATACATAAGCTGTACATTTTCATACACGCTGTAACACATTTACACATCCAATGTTTCTAATTTTCTATATAATATATTTATATAGAATAGTGGATGTGTATAATATATTAGAAACATTGGATGTGTAAATGTGTTACAACGTGTACGAAAATGTACAGCTTATGTATAACATAGAAAACATTGGATGTTAGGATGGTTCTGCGGTCCTGCACCTTTAAACAGTTATGCGCCGAATCCTACCCTATATATATATATATATATATATATATATATATATATATATATATATATATATATATATATATATATATACTAGCAGGGTACCCGCGCAATGCGGCGGCGGGTACCCTAGAACTAAATGTCGTGGCAATTAAATGTTATTCGGTTGCACATATTGATGTTTCTGTTTTCATTTGCAACATAAACTTAGAAGGAACTCTCGATAAAACAAAATTTCCGCAATTGTCTACTTTTCTACAAGAAGCAAGAGTTGCTATTTGCATTAGGTGATGATTTTTACACCACATGTTTTAATTATCTACCACAATTATTGCATTGTTTAGTTGTACATTATGCAGATTTAGTTGTACAGTGTGGTATAGGTATCAAAAATTGTGGTAGCAATATCAATTCCCATTTGCATTTGCTTGATGCATCGCATCTAATTTCATCACAGAAGTATGACAACTGGTCTATTGCAACAAACCATTATGTAATATTCATCAAATAGTTGATATTAATAAGTTCTTACATCATAACATATCCATGAAGAGAAAACATGAGGTTAAAATGCAGTAACGATTGCTGAACGATCTAACATAAAAAGATTTAAATCCACCTTAACCTATTTTTAATATCAAAATTCAGCCCACCAGTGACCTCATCAAGAAGGTGAATACATGGGCTGGAAAGGACTGATTTTTTCATTATTTATTAGATTAAGGATAATTATAGACAAATTTCCTGCAACAACCAACCTTAATTATTTATTAAAAAACATCAAATACATAGATGTGTATGTGTGCATCATATCCTTTGTCAAGTGAGGACTGATCAATTTTAGCTGCATCTTCAAATTGAAGTATTTTTGCATCTCTGTCATATGCAATGTTATCCCTGATGCTCAAACTTAGTAAAGCGGGCTCTGAGTCACCAAACCAGTTTTACTCGTGAATCTGATTAAAGTAGAGCTGCAATAACAAAACTAATTTCACAAAGATAAAACAAATTATTTTAAATAAATGGTATAATATGATCTTCAGGCAACTAACTATTATCCTATGTATCAGGCATGCTTAAGATCATAAACCATGAAAAAATGAACATCATACCAAATAATTATAAAAATCTAACACATCCTGATTCCATTACCACCTTAATTGATTTGGTAACAAGTTCTGAAGCTGCAATATAACTCTAAATATTAACATAGCTAGGGGTGAACACGGTCCAAAAACCGAACAGAACCGAACCGATAGAACGGAAGCCGAAAATAAAGAATTTTCATTACCGAAACCGAACCAATTACATGTTTTCGAATTTGGTTTGGTTTCGGTTCCGTATTTTTAGCTTAAATGCTCATTCTATCCGAGGACCGTACCGAACCGAATCTGATAGAACCGAAAATGATGAATTTCCAAAATCAAAACCGGACCGATTACATGTTTTGGGTTGCGCTTTCGGTCGGTTTTCAGTTCGGTTTTTTGGTCCAAATGCTCACCCCTAATCATAGCTAATTGTATCAAGAAAAACCAGAATCATAGAAAATGAAATACCACTGTCTTAATTTTGACATCAGATGTTTACTACTACTATTTAGCTTCAAAATTAACTTCATAAACAATTTAAGATAGAAAAAACGAACAAATAGAATTGTAGAATTACCAATGCCTTTGTGACAGTATGGTTTGAGCACAACAAGCATAGCAATGTAACCTCTGAAAGTGTTGCGGAGCTCTCCCCCGTTTTAGAAACCACAGTTCCGATGCATTTCCCCTTATGAAAGCCTGCAAATGTGCACATAATCAGCTCAAAAAATTAATGTAATTCAGTGCGAGTAGATGGAGATTACAGGGAAGGAGAGATTAGGCCAGAGATAGACAAAATATGGTATTAAGAAATTCATAGTTATGATGATGTTGCAACTTATGATGGCTCACATTCAAAATATTTTTTGATGATGCTTCAATCATTGGAGTAACCAAATCATCATGTGCTTAAAGAACCTTGATACAAGAAGCATTAAGTTTCAGAATCTATTCATTGCAACAAGTTAAAATAAATTCAGAGCAAATTAGCTCAAAGATTGGTAAAAGAGTCAATTACATTCTTATTTAGATCCTTATTTCCATGAATCTATCAGAACAACATAAACAAAAAAAAAAGGAACCAGTAATGCAAGACATAACTGAATGGGCATATTAAAAGCTTTCCAAATCGCAATCTTCTCATAAATCTCAATCGGAAAAACAGAATGGGCATTTTGAGGGATACACTTGCCGCCGCCGTCTACTGGAAATCCATTATTCGGAGCACAAAAATCATTCGCAGTAACAATAATCAATGTCCCCGGTAAATTGACGAAAACAAACCCTAGTATGAACAACGATTTCTAAAACATTTGTGAAAGAGCCTAAAAACACAATTAATCGGTTAGGTATGCATGTGTGAAAGTGAAAGTTTGAATGTAGAAGATGGAGAATTTCTGTGATGATGTGCCTAGGGAAGAATAAAAGTCGTTTTACTTCCCAATGTTCATAAAGAGTGTGTGGAATAGGAAGGGACGACTCTTTAGCGTGTTTGCAAAGATACCGAAGTTCTCAAGTTCGATCTTGGCAAAATCCATATTTTATAAATGCATTTATTTCCATAATTAGCAATATTTTGGCTGAATTTTTTAGCTGTTAATTATAGAAAGGCCTAAATGTTTTATATATAGTAGAGATAAGTGGGATCCTGTGAGGACTCTTTTTTCGGTGAGGACTCGCGAGGACACCTCATAAAAATTTCAAAAAATTCCGAAAAAAATATATGTAACCCACCATGATTATAACTACATTTGACAAAAAAAAATTTCAAAAAAAAAATTATGATCCACTTTTTTTAGCGAATCATAACAATGATCCAGATTTTTATTGTGGATCATTATTATGATCCATATTTTTTTTTTTTTGATCATTTTTGGAATTTTTTATTTTTATTTTTGGATCTTATACATAGCGATTTTATTGTTTAAAAAAAGAATTTTTTGAAAAAAGTTTGTTTTGGATCATTTTTAGAGTTTTTTTTGGAGTGCTCACAGTCCTCGCGAGGAAAAGAGTCCTCACCGGATCCGGACCCTATATATATATATATATATATATATATATATATATATATATATATATATATATATATATATATATATATATAATTTTGTATATTTCTAGTTTATTGAGTTGTGTTCAGGGAAGTACACTAATTTTATAAAGTCTCAAGGAACAACTTACAGACCTTAGATAAAGCTTAATCAATGATCAAGATCAATCCATATAATTAGACACGGAGGGGTATTATCGTCCATAAAATTTAATCAGACCTTCTTCAGTCGAGCTTACGCTTGAATTGCTTTTGCGATTTGTTTCCATATTTTAGCAACAAATCACAAAAAATCAGTCACAAAACGGAAAATCTGAATCTCAAACATTGAATCGACTGCAGCAAACGAATTAAAAACTGCGTATCTTGTTTTTAATAAAATCGCAGAATCGAACGCAGATCTGAATCTCGAAATCAAAATAACTGACGTTATCAATGAATCTGAATCCAGAATCTGTCAATAACAATCACATAGAGAAATGAACCGCTGATTCAGGTACTAAAATTTAATTCAAGCTAACTAGATATTAGAATCACATGTGATTTCTTTGCGTAGCATTCTGTAGATTACTAGTTTACAAATCACATGTGATTGTATGCTATGCATTTAGTTGACTACGTTGAGATGAGGTTGATAGGCGAATCACATGTGATTTATTTGCTTAAAAACAGGGGATGTTGATAAGAAACAAATCACAAGTGATTCGCTTTACAAATCACATGTGATTGTGTGGTTTACGTTATTTGACTGCTTCAGGTGACGTTGCTAAGCGAATAATATGTGATTTCTTTGCTTAAAAACAAGGGACGTTGATGAGAAACAAATCACAAGTGATTCGCTTTACAATATCACATGTGATTGTATGGTTACGTTATTTGACTGATTCAGCTGAGGTTGATAAGCGAATCACATGTGATTTCTTTGCTTAAAGACATGCGCGGTTTTTAAGAAACAAATCACAAGTGATTCGCTTTACAAATCACATGTGATTGTGTGCTTTATGTTATTTCACTGCTTCAGGTGAGGTTGCTAAGCGAATCACGTGTGTTTTCTTTGCTTAAAAACAGGGGAGGTTGATAAGACACAAATCACAAGTGATTCGTTTTAAAAATCACATGTGATTGTGTGCTTTACGTTATTTGACTGCTTCAAGTGAGGTTACTAAATGTATCACATGTGATTTCTTTGCTTAAAAACAGGGGAGGTTGATAAGAAACAAATCACAAGTGATTTACTTTACAAATCACATGTGATTGTGTGCTTTACCTTATTTGACTGCTTCAGGTGAGGTTGATAAGCGAATCACATGTGATCCATTTGCTTAAAAACAATGGAGGTTGATAAGAAACAAATCACAAGTGATTCGCTTTACAAAATCACATGTGATTGTATGCTTTACGTTATTTGACTGATTCAGGTGAGGTTGATAAGCGAATTACATGTGATTTCTTTGCTTAAAAACAGGGGAGGTTGATAAAAAACAAATCACAGGTGATTCGCTTTACAAATTCACATGTGATTGTATGCTTTACGTTATTTGACTGACGCAGGTGAGGTTGCTAAGCGAATCACATGTGATATCTTTGCTTAAAAACAGGGGAGGTTTTTAAGAAACAAATCACAAGTGATCCGCTTTACAAAATCACATGTGATTCTGTGCTTTACGTTACATATTCTGATTGATTATGTCAACATGCAGATTTTGATGTGATTGACACTCCAAAACTAGTTAATTAATTGTACATGGATACACCATGAGGATCGATATTTTATGTTCCAATTATCGATGAGGGACTACTACCAATTAAGGGGCAAAAGTTTTAAACACTTGGGGAATGTATTCAAATGTATAAAAATTATGCGTTTAATGGAGGATTTGACGTACTATGGTCAACACAGAAACGGATAAGGCCAGGTTTAGTAAAAGACAGATATGTTCGGTGCGATAGAGCTGCTTACCCAAGTAATGTGTCTGTTGACACCCTCAACGGAGTAGAAAATGTTACAAGAATTAGAAAAACACACACCAGAAACACAGGATGCACGGCTCATGTTAGGTTTCTCTGGGATGATCGATCGGCAAATTTTTCATTTTGTTGACTTCGAGGATAAACAAAATCACGAGTTGGTTCCTCCAAAGTATATGAATATATCTAGGAAAAGTAGAAATTTGAAGTATGTTGAACAATTGTTTGTATTCAATGTTGCAAATGCAAACATAGGTCCAACGAAAGCACATCTTCTTTATAGTAATATGAAAAGATGCGAACAGATTATCAATGGAATAGTTGATGAATTCAGGAATTGGAGGAGGGAGTTAAATGTCTATATAAATGAAAGTGATTCACAAATGCTTGTAAAGATTGAAGAAAGGATGAAATACGCACCAGGTTTCTCATTTGAATACAAGACTGAAAACAACCAATTGCACTCAATATTTTGGGCGGATGAAGTGGCAAAGTGTTACTACAAAGAATTTAGTGATGTCATGTCATTTGATGCAACATATAGAACAAACAGGTAAACTATTTAATTAAAATCACATGTGATTTCGTGTGATTATTAATTAACATTTTTAGAAGTGACTTATTAAGAATAAAATCACATGTGACTTATAGGTACAACCTCATGTTTGTGCCCTTCACTGGAATAGATAATCATCGTAGGTGTGACTTTTGCTACGGCATTGATAAAAGATGAAACATCAGAAACTTACACGTGGCTTCTTAACTCATTCATGAAGACTTTTAAGAAAGAGTCGATTATGGTTGTAACAGATCATGATAAATCTATGAAAAAAGTTATTGAGATTGTATTTAAGACTGCTACGCATCGACTTAGCATGTGGCATATTACACAAAAGTTGCCAGCAAAGGTATTAATAAGTCGTTAAATTCATTATTAACGTGATTTGAATATATATTCTTGAGTCACTAAAACACATGTGTTTTACTGTATCTACTGAATCACATGTGACTCGTATTAATTATGATTGATAATGAAATCTCATGTGATTTTGTTATGTATATAGACTCCCGTATTTTTATGAAAAACTCTGTTTTACATTACAAAATCACATGTGATTGTCAATAAAACCAAAAGTGATTTTGTTATGCATATAAACTCCATTGTTTATCGAAAACTCTGTTTTACAGAACAAAATCACATGTGATTTTGTTATGCATATAGACTCCACTGTATATGGAAAACTCTGTTTACAGAATAAAATTACATGTGTTTTTGCTATGAATAAAATTATGCTCCCCTGTAATTTTGATATAGGTACATGATGCAATTCCCGGAATTGAAGTAGAAGCTGAAAGAGATTTCAATAGCAGATTTGATAAAATTGTTTGGAATATGTACATCGAACACGATAAATTTGAGGAAAAATGGGAAAAGTTGATGAATGATTTTGATTTAAAGAATGATAGTTGGTTCAAACATATGTTTGACATTAGATCAACTTGGATACCTGCATATTTCATTGAAACGGAAATGTTTGGTTTGATGAGAACAACTTCAAGGTCCGAAAGTGAGAATGCATTCTTTTTCAAACTTCATGTAACAAGGAACAAATCTAAAATATTTTATTGGAAGCTTTGATTCAGAAATGTTGAAACAGAGGTCAAAGGAAGAAGAAATGAGTGCAAAGACAAGAAAAACTACTAGAAAGTTGTGCGCCAAACTGAAAATTGAAGAGCATGCATCAAAATTGTACACAAATACAATATTTGACATCATTAAAAAGGAGATAGAAGCGGCTATATATAATTGTTCATTCCATTAAATGAATACATAGGAGGATTGTCAAATTTCTATTGTTAACGAAACCTCAAAGGAAAAAGAATGAGATCTTCAATACAAGGTAAAATTACTAACAAAAATTGATTTCTACAACAAAATCACATGTGATTATGTGTAGAATCACATGTGATTGTTAACTTACCAACATTGAAAGTATTTTTTGATTCCAAAGGTACTTCATAATCAAAAGGATGGATTATTAGTGTGTACTTGTAGACACTATCTTCGATTTAGAATCCTATGCCGACATTGTTTTTGGGTTTTGAAGAATTCCAAAAACGATAAAATCCTTAATCAATACATAATTTTAGGGTTTCATAATACTGATCAACCATTGGGTCGACCACCTTGTATCTCAGTTCGAACCATACTGTCAAGAACATGAGGTTGTTCTTGCTAGTTAAACCAACTAGCTAGTTTAGTCTCTAAAAGCATAACTGAGATTAAACTTAATCCTTAAACCTTAAAGGATTATGGGATGCTGGAAATTTAAACTAGATTAACAAGAAAGAAGCCTTGTACAAAAAACTCGAACACACACAACTTGTGTGTGTTCGTCGACTACCACCAAGAACCCTAGGGTTCTTGGTAGTCGACTTCGAACAAAAGATGGAAGGAAAGAGAGTGTTCCAAAACATACCTTAACTTGCTGAAGTTAGTCCACTGATGATGAACACGAAGAGCGATCCTTTATTTGATTACTTGTAACGAAACTTGTGCTTCAAGACTTGAAGAACACGAAGAACGAAGAACACAATGCTTGTGTTCTTGGGGAGTGTTCGGCCAAAGCCAATGGGAGGAAGGGAAGGAATTTGTGGGGTGCAAGGAACAACATTAGGGTTACCCTAAGCCTCTTATTTATAGTTAAACAAGTTGCACTTAGAACCCTTTAGTTTAATTAAGATTAACTTTTTAATTAAACTTTCCCTTTTACGTTTCCTTCCCTTATAGTTTATCTATTTATTATTGTTGCACTTTATGTATTTGGTATTTATACATACACGAAATATATACTTGTATTTATACTTTTATTAATTAATTATATAATAAACTTTATATAATCCAAACAATAATATTATCCAAACACTATATGACTTAATACTTTTGTCTTTGCTAGATTTTGTTCTTGCAACATTCTAGAACATTTTCTAGTCTTGCCTTTTTATACAATTCGGTAAACATAAGAGGATTGGAAAATAACTCCTTAGTTTCTTGAATTCATAAAATTCGCCTTGTAACTAAAGCCTCTTTTAGTTACTTGATTTGTAGATATATTATTACTAGTTAAAGAAATATTTTTAAATGATTATCTTATCCACTGGATTGTGAATATCCTATAAGATATGCAATAGTTAATCACAAGACTTGCGATCAAGCTATTAGGTTTGTTATAATCTAATTAATGATCATATATTATTTCTCTTAACTCTTTGGCTAACGACTTCGTAATATTTTGTTGTTAATATCTTACTAACTTACTATATTCATTAATACCTTTAATGAATATGTTAGTCATGGCTCCCACTATCTTTTATGGAATATAAGCATCACATAAACTATTACTTTGACCTAGTCAAGAACTTATAGTTTAACCTTTTTAAGAATTAATCAATTATTAAAGTCATCATTTGGATTGTGAATATCCAATAATCCTGTTAAGGGAATTATGACTTTCATTGATCAATGCATCTAACAAGTATAAGACACTTGAAATGATACTTCCAATTCTTAAATTCTTTAGTGTCTTTTAAGAACCTTATTTAATGTCAAAGTCATTTCTTGGATTTCTCAAATACCCAGTATTTTTATTAGGGAATTATGACTTGATTAAATATTGTCTTTACTACAAGTATAAAAGACTTGCATCAATACCTTTAATTCTTAAATGCTTTAATATATATTTTTTTTTTATCTTTTAAGAGTTTATTTAATGTCTAAGTCATTTTCCTTGGATTTTGCGAATATCCAATTATTCCTATTAGGGAATTATGACTTCATTAAATTCCTTTATCATAAGTATTAAAAACTTGTAATAATCTCTTTAAAGTCTATCTTGATTATATCTAATATAATCATATGATATTAATACTAACACTTTAAAACTTGCTATCATAAGTAACCATTACTTAAGATATTCTAATTAAGTTCAATGTACTTTGAACTTGATGCTTCCATAAAACTCTTAAACACTTGTATTTAGAAAAAAAAAAACTTTCTAATTACTAGTATCTAAGTAATTTGAGCTTCTAAGATCTTTACACAACAATCAAACAAATATAAACAATGAGATTATTATTAAGTCAACACTTGACTTTATAATCTAGTCATAAAATTTGACTAGTATAATCATCACACATGCACACACAATATAACACCGAAAATTTATCATAAAATTAAAATTGTAATTTGTTCAAAAACAACTAAACTAAAAATTGTTTTACTTAATCCAAAAATACTGAATCATAAACGTGGTGCTCGTGGGATCCATCTCATGCAGGCTAACATCACTTTCCATTTCCTCCTGCAATAAGCGATTGCAAAATTTAGACTAGTTGTAATATACGTTACAAGTATCTTAATGTGAATAAGAAGTTTAGTCGTGTTACCTGAGGAACTAGCAAGTCCTCCACTACCGGCAATCCTTGGACAATTCAATTTCCAATGCCCAACCTCACCACATTTGAAGCACCGATTCTCGGCCCTCGCTGTGTTAGGTTTAACCTTCTTGCCCTTATGTTCGATCACTTTACCGCTTGGCATTCCTTGGTTAGGATTGGTTTTACCTTTTCCTTTACCATTTTTCCTTTCTCTACCGCCACTATCAGTTATTGTGAGATAACTCTTAGAATTGGTCCCAATATTCAACTCAACAGCCTCGAGCATGGATTGCAGCGCAGAAATGGATTTATCCATATTACATTTGTTGTAGTTGGCTACAAAGGACTTGTAGTCATCTGACAACGAGTTGAGTATCAAGTCAATTGCTAACTGCAATGGCACGTGGTGACCAAGTCTAGCTACATGATCAATGTGCACTTTCATTTTCATGACGTGAGCACTTATTGATGTTCCTTTAGCCATCTTGCAAGAAGCGAACGCCTTACAAGCGTAAAATGCTTGTCCTGGTTCGTTCTTTGCATCCTTGGTAGGGGAATTTAGCATTGTTCTTTCTAGGTCCTTTCTTTTCCTTTCTTGTCTGATCATGATCTTAAGATCATGTCTCCAATTGAGGAAATTTGATCCAGTCCATTCTTTCTTTCCTAGAAAAGAACGTCGCGAGAGTTTGTTGGTGTTTGTCGTTGTGTTTGTTGCTGTCATCTACAAATCAAACCCAGTTTAATTAGTAATCATCAATAAACATCTCCAAAATATAGTATAAACCAATAATTAATATTTTAGGCCTAGGATCCATATATCACATTCTCGCCACAAGGTTTGGGCACTTCCCGACGAGACATGTTGTTTCTGGTAGGTAACATCCTTACCGATCGTACCAAGACTTGATACGATTCCTAGGGGTCGTAGAATCTATAGACTTATAACTTACTACAACTTTATACAATTTAATTGCACATTTCTAAGTTTGTAATAAAGTCTAGTATGTTTATTCTACTCAAGTACTTTTTGGGCCGGGACTCCCGATTATCACCAAAGTACTTCAGACCATCTAAGACAGTGCGATGTTCTGCGCCGGGACTCCCGATTATCATAGAACCCTACGCACCCTAACACTCGCAATGATTTGAATACATGTCTAAGGTTCTTTCTCCTTACAATATGAATATCATTTAACAAGTGAGGTGTTCCATTAGGTGGATAGTACTTAGATATAAGATTTTCTTGGAATTGTTTAAGTCATAAACTAAACTTAAACCTTATTCCAGTTTAATCCTTATTTGTATATTTGCGATTCGTGTATTTAATTCCACAAGACGCCTTTTTAAATATCTTTTAAAACTTATAGTTTTAAATTTGTTCGATTTTATTTGTATACCTTACAACGAGGTGTACAAAATGATATTTCTAAGTTTTGTAAAAAACCTTATCTAAATAAAATAAAAACTTATTTTATTTACTTGAAATTTTTTAACCTTATGTTAAACTTTAAAATAGAACTTTTAATTCTTTATGACTTACGAACACAAGTCATAACTCTAGTTTAACATATCTATTTTTTCTATGTCTAATAATAAATTTAAACATTTATTTATTAGATTCGCCAGAAATATGTCCTAGGGACACATTTATAAACTTCGCGACTTTCTTGTTGTAGCTCCCACTAGCTCCAACAACCATGATGGAACTCAAGCAAACAGAATCACTAGTTTGTACTTGGTGAACACTAATAAACTTATTATATATAAACGATATATAACAATCTTAGTTTGTTTAGACCATTCTTATATTTAACTTAGACTAGTTAAATATAGGTTCTTAAGTTCCTATGTTATTTTAACCCTTTGATCATTAATCTAGTATCTAATGTAACTCGTAATATACTTGTATAATTAACTAGTTATAATTATTTATAACTTTATACAATTTAATTATAATACTTATAACTTTTGTATTATGACCTAGTTATAATAAAACCTTACTTTGTACAATATCTAGTTGTTTACAACCGTGTACATTTCTAGTTTAATTATAACTTAATAGAAATTCTATATACTTTAATTAATACAACTATATGATCAAAATAACATTTATATTTAATGGTCCATTTAATCTTGTATTTAATATATATATATATATATATATATATATATATATATATATATATATATATATATATATATATATATATATATATATATATATATATATATATATATATATATATATATATCGTCCGGATCCGGTGAGGACTACGAGGATAATTCTCATCCACTCATCTTAAAAAGGGCACAAAGGTCATTTTTGAAACCCCTCTTTCCTCCTTTTGCCACTTGTCTTCTTAGAATTGGAAGTGAGTTTTTTTCCCGCACTTAGTTTTTCGCCCATAACTTTTTTTTTTGTAAAATAAAAAATCTTAAAATGCCATAAAATTTAATTAAATTTTCTACAAAATGAGTATAGTCATGGAAATTTGAAAAAAAATATGATTCAAAATTGACAATGATCCATAAATAACAAAATGATCCAAAAATTAACAAAAGTACAAAGTAAACAAAATGACCATGAATGAACAAAATGATCCAAAATAATATATGATATATTATTTGACTAATTATTTATACAAAATTATGTTTATGCAAGATTAACAATGATCCAAAAATAACAAAATGATCCAAAATTATGACAATTATCCAAAATTAACAAAATGATCCAAATTTAACAAAATGATCCAATATTTTATCCGGGTTGTTTTTCAAATTTTCATGACTATACTCATTTTGTAGAAAATTTAATTATAAGAACTTTGACATTTTTATTTTTTTTTACAAAGAAAAAAAAATTTATGGCCGAAATACGAAATGGAGGTAAAAATAAAACCCACCAAGTCAGAAATTGACATGTGGCGAGGAGAGAGAGTATGTGTGCGGAAATGACCATTTTAACCTTACAAATTTTCTTTTTACCCACACTATTTTTTTAAACTTAACACAAAACCCCCTAACCTTCTAACATTGTTACTTTTCTTCACATTAGATCCTAGTCATTGATTTTCTTTGATCCAAGGCCCAGATTTGTCCTCGCAGTCCTCACCGGAAAAAGAGTCATCACTCGATCCCACTTATATATATATATATATATATATATATATATATATATATATATATATATATATATATATATATATATAATTTATTTCTTTAAAATCTTATAACATTCTAGTAAGAATATTACACCTAGTTCATACATATGTATTCTTACTTAATCTAATTAAAATACGTATAAACTATTTTATCTTTCAAAATCATTTTCCTTTTAAATATTTTAAAAATTCCGAAAATTATATATTAATATAAATACATCTTGTTAATTTTAAACCTTAAAATTAACACTTCCTTTTTATCTTTATTAAATTTAATTAATTAACCCTTATATTATTCTTGATCAATTAAAACTAGGTATTAACTTCCTTGATCAAAAACATCTTTTTATTTAAAGATTAATCATAATCAATCCTATCTAAACAGTTATCTTTGTTTAAATTCTATGATAGATTATAACTTTAATAAATTTGTTTAAACTTATTAAATTAAACCTTATAGACAATAAAAAAACTTTGTCAAAATTTCTAGGTTTAAAGAAGTAGTTTTAACAAACCTATTAAAACAATAATTAAACCTTATAAACATGAACTTGTTTAATTATACCAGGTTTTAGATTATGTTTTTAATTAGACCTATTAACCCATTAAACTAAACTAGTTTAATGTTCTTGGTCCTAGGTTACTTCTAGGGTTCGAAAATTCCTAAGGCTATGAACCTTTTCCACCAAGTAAACTAAACTAGTTTAACATACTTGGTGTCCAAGTTTCCTTCATATTTCGAAAATCTTGAGGAAAAAGGAAAGAATCATTTTGACTAAATAAACTAAACAAATTTAATAATCTTGGTCCTAGATTCCGATAATCAAGGGGAAAAGTGATAGAATATTTTTGACCAAAGATTTTGACATTCTTGGTCCTAGGGTACTTAAATTTTTTGAATATTCCAACAGAGGGGAAAAGAATCCTTTTGACCAATTAAACTAAACAAGTTTAATGTTCTTGGACCTATGGTTCTTTGTGGATTTCGAAAATTCTAGAGTTAGAATCCTTTTGACCAATTAAACTAAAAAGTTTAACATTCTTGGTCCTAGGGTTCTTGCCCTTTTCGAAATACACAACGAAGAAAAAGAAGAAGGAACAATAAATTAAGAACTTGGAAATTAAACAAACAAAAAAAACTTTGTTATTCTTGTTTAGATTTCTAAACCAACGCTCTGATACCACTGTAGGGTTTCACAATACTGATAAACCATTGGGTCACCCACCTAGTATCTTGGTTCGAACCATGCTGTCAAGAACATGAGGTTGTTCTTGCCAGTTAAACCAACTAGCTAGTTTAATCCCTAAAAGCGGAACTGAGATTAAACTTAATCCTTAAACCCTAAAGAATTATGGGATGTTGGAAATCTAAACTAGATTAACAAGAAAGAAGCCTTGTACGAAAAAATCGAACACACATACACATGTTAGGTCACAACGCCCTGGTTTAGATGGTTAATTGATTGGATAATTATAACTCAAGACAAATATTGTATAAGAACAAGATATGAGTCAAATGTATAATTCCACTAAGTGTGGCTTGTTGCAGAATAACAAGACCACTGATCAATTACAATAGATATGAAAGTGTAAAGTGAATTGGTAAATACTCCTTTGCCAAATGATCTCTATTTATAATGTTATAGAGATCTTACAAGTTAGGCAAGGAGTAATGCAAGGACTAGAATAAGGAAAATGGCCGAGATCAAAGGGATTTGATCTGGCAAGGTAAACATGGAAATATTTACTCAGTCCTTCTACTCAGTCCTTGTACTCAGTATCACTATCTGATACTGAGCTCTGATACTGAGTTCCAATACTGATCACTCAGTATCAGACCTAAACTTAGCTATTTTATTCTACATATTAATCAAAGCTAGTCTAGGTTGTTTTGTTATCTTAAGATCCAAAGGGGTAAGGCTTTTTGCCTTAACAATCTCCCCCTATCTAATGATAACAAAACAATTACAAAGAGATAAAAAGAAATAAAAAGTACAACAGCATAGGTAGCAATATCTTCTTCTTCATCTGCTGTTGATGGCTTCATTCTCATAGAAGACTTCTTGATTGATGTGGACAAACTCTTCTCTGCTCTTGAGTTCATCCCTTCTACAATTAAGAACTACAACAATCTTCTTTCTGAACCAAGAGTCTTCTTTCTTGGTGATCATCCACTTCAGTCCAACAAGGTGACTGATTTGAGCTCTTGGTAGATCTTCTTCAGAAATGAAGCACTCTCTATCCTCTGAGTCAGTATACATATATCCAGAAGTTGGATATATGACACTCTTTTGATCCTGAAAAACAAGGTTAGGAGGAAGAGGGTACTTATTAAGATACTTGTATGTATGAAGGCATTCTGGTCTGTTGTTTGAGTAAGCTTCAGTCATCACACTGAGTGTTCTATACTCTATCTCATGAAGCAAGCACTTCTCATAGCATACAACAGCTACTGCACAGATCTCATCCAAGACTATTTAATCATAAGTTGATTTCTTTGGAAGCTCTTTGATCAGTCTTGTGATCTTCACCCAGTCTTGAAGACCAATTCTTTGAATATCATGAATAAATATCTTCATGGGAGGACTGGTTAAGCCAGTACAAGTGATAGTGATTCTTCCTTCTTTGAGCTTCACTTTTACTTTATTGACATCCAGATTCAACCAATGTATCCCCCTTACATTTGGAAATGTTTTGGTCTTCAAGAACTCCTTCCTTTCCTCCTTATACTGAGTCCTAGCAGCAACCATATTCCAATAATGTTGAATATGGTCTGGACCCTTTCTTGAGATTCTATGTGAAGGACCAGGAGTATCAGTATCTGGATCAGATTCTGGTTCAGCTTTGATTCCCAACTCTTTCTCATATAAAAATCTCTCTTGTTCTGCACAGAGTTGTTGAGAAGTCAGTCTTGGAGCCTGCTCGGTATCACAGTCCAATGTATGAACATGTCTTCTTTGTCTTGTTACCAAAGGAGCAGGTTCCTCACTTGATTCAGAAGAAGTGAGAACTGCATTGATGGGTCTTCTTGATAAGGAACTCCTTCTTCTAATCACCAGATTTTCTGGTTCTTCATCATCTGAGGATGATGATGAAGAACTTTCTTGTTCTACCAGATTTAGTGCATAGTTCACTAAATCTGGTTCTTCATCTTCATCATCAGCAATATGCCAGATGAAAGGCCTATAGACCACAATTTGCAAATCATTCTCCTCACGAGCAGGTGGCTCAGAATAAGTTTGCTGTGGTTGGTCAGTATGAGTCTCCCCCTGAGCAGATGGCTCAAGTGGGTCTTCAACTTGTAATGCTGACCTAGTTCTTTGTCTTCTTCTCTCCTACTGAATCCGAAGTGGCTCAGTATGAGGGCTTTGCTGATGTTGTTGTTCTTGTTGTGGAGGTTGATCTTCATTCAATCTTCTTCTTTTCTCCCCCTGAGCAGATGGCTCAGTTTGATCAACCTCAGTATCTCTTTGTCTCTTCTCCCCCTTACTGTTATCATTGGATGGGGAGGGAAGAGGATCAGTATCACCACCCATGTCCCCTTCAGGTTCTTCAAGAGTAGGGGAGGGCATGGGCTCAGTGGCAGCATCAGTATCACCATCATCTCCTTCTCCTTCTCCTTCTTTATTGTGTTCACCATGTGAAAATGGTGGAGTTGGTGGAGGCTAATGTGGTTGTTGAAGTAGTGAGACTGACTGTTTTATTGAGTCAATATCACTACTCATAGTGTCCATTCTGGCCAGTATGATAGTCTGAGTATGTTGGATGGCCAGAATATGCTGCATGATTGCTTGCAGAGTCACTTGATCTCCTGCAGCCTGTGATGCCTGAATGCCCTGCACAGATGGTGCTAAAGAAACAAAAAATATAAAACTGGTTAAAAAAGAAAGGTTTATCAAATAGAATTGTGGTGTTGTTTAACTCTATAATCATATAAACAGAGTTTGTGAAGTCTGTATTTCATCTGGTTTATGATGAAATATTTTGGACTTGTGCATAGCATGTGTAAGAAGATTTTAGTAAAAGTGAGTGTGTAAATTTAAGTAGCTCAGTATAGGATAAGTCACATTTACTAAAAGGTTTGGGTTTGGGAATTCGAAGCCTGGGATGTGCTTCTTGTTATTTTCAATGTTTATCACTCGGTATTAGAGTGATAACAGAAATGTGGCTAAACCCCATGGAAAGTTTTTGGATTTTGTGGCTTAAGGGTTTGTGATCATTTCTTGAATTATGCTACCCAACTCAAAAATAAGTTGGACATTATTCAAGCAGCACCAGTGGGTGTCAGTTTGACATCAACCACCATTGTCTCTTTAAATGTTGAAACAACTGTAGACTGACAATGATTAATTGTGTGCTCAGTATATGAATTTTTTTGCATAGCAGTAGTGGGCTAGCTATGTTGGCCATAAACGGATATATATTTGAAAGATCGTGTGAGACTTTGGTCAGTATTGAGTTGGTACTGGCCAATACTTAGTCTCTATTTGGGAATGAAATATATATATATAAGTTTAAGGGCTTTTTAGAAATTCATACCTGAGACTCTGTCATATTCCCTTCTAGCATCGGCAGAGGTCGGTGCAGGATCATGTGATTGTTGATTTACAGCACCAATATCTTCAATACCGACATGTCTGTATTGCTGAGCACCTTCCAGTGTAGTTTGCTCGTATTGAATCTCCACATCAAGAGGAACATGAGGTTCCTCAATTGGTTGAGCAGTTGGGACTAGTTCTGGACCTGGAAGGTCAGCGGTGGCTGCAACTAGGCTTTGGGCTTGAAGAGAGGCAGTTAATGATGGACCATTTACAGGCTGCACCTCCTCAGATGATAACATGCCCATAAGGACTGGTGAGAGGTTTCTTCTTCTTCTTCTTAGGACAAGCTGTGTGGCTTCGGTCGACTCAGTATGAACATCCTGCATCTCAACATCTTGATCAGCATGTCCTGCATTACCACTATTATCATCATTATCATCATCATCATCATTGTCTGATTCAGTATCAGACATGTCTGCTTCCTCATTTATGTGTTCTTGAACAATGGCCCACATATAAGGACTCAGTAGAGGCTCTCCTTGTCTTGGCCTGTAAAAGAAGATCTTCTCACTAAGAGGAGGAAGATCAACCCTTGGACTGTGAAACTCATCATAAGTATGTGTGGGCATTGAGTGTTGAAAGATGAGTGATAAGAATCTGCAGAAAGGGACATTACATTCCCTTGTGTTAGCCCGAACCAAAGCAGCTAATTCATTGAAAATGAGCCGTGCATAATCAATGTTTCTTCCATAGTACAAAGCATGTACTATTTTCATCCCAAATTCATTTATTTGGTCCAAAGCACCCGTCTTGTGGGTCATACACCGAATAATCGTTGTAATGAGAATACCCCACATAGGACCAAATTCGTTTCTTTTGATTATGCCCGTTGTTCCTCTTCGACCCAAAAATGGTAAAACTGAGCGTGCCTCTGTTCTATCAACGAATGGGTCATACTGAGCTTGGACAGGAAGCCTCAGTGTTTCACGAATGATGGCAGTAGAAACAAATGCCCTTCTTTGATCCCTAATTACCCACCCAGCAATCATATCTGGAGAATCGAGTGTGGCAGAGTACCAAAACTCGCATAGCATTTCTGGGTAAATTGCTCGAGGAGACAAAGTCAGTGCACGAGCAATTGGGCAATCTTTCATAAAAGTCACAATGTTTGTGAATTCTTGGCATACCCAGGCTTGAGGAATAGTGAAATTGGCTGTGATGTTGTTCCTCGCAAACCTGGGCAGTTCATTGTTTCGGAATTTGATTTCCAATTCAACCTCTGGAGCGACGAAAGTGTAGTTCGCCATCTGTGATTTTGATTTAAGAGTTTTTGCTTGCTAAGAGAGAGTGAAATCGTTAATCGCATATAGAGTTTAAAGAGAGAGAATGAAATAACTGTTAAAAAATATTTGAAGTAAAAAAAATGGTTGTTTATAGGTGATTGAAAGATAATTAAGGTATTGGGAAGTAAAACTGGCTGATTTGACTGCCTTATCTTGTGCCAACGGTAACTTTCCTATTAAGAAAGGTTACCGTTGGGCAGTATGAGGATTAAGCTCGATGTGAGCGCCGTCATACCCCAATACTGAGAAAAAAAATTAATTTTAAAAAAAATTTAAAAATATAAAAACAATTAATTTACTCTTGAAATTAATAAAAAAAATAAAAATTTTAAATTTATATGATAACAGACTAGTGATACTGAGTGGTCAGTATCAACAGGAGTGATACTGAGCGCTCAGTTTTAAAGAAAATTAAGAAAGATCAAGGATTCAGCATACCTAATTGCCCTAGTAAATACATAAACCTTTCCTCAGGAAGAGGTTTAGTAAACACATCTGCCAATTGTTCATCTGTTGGTACATAATCTACCTCAACGTTACCTTTTTCCACATTATCTCGAATAAAGTGGTGTCTGATATCAATGTGCTTAGTTTTGGAGTGATGGACTGGGTTCTCTGTGGTAGCAATAGAACTCTTGTTATCACAGTGAATTGGAGTCTTTTTAAAGTTGAACCCATAGTCCAATAGTTGATACTGCATCCATAATAATTGAGCACAGCAACTTCCTGCAGCAACATACTCTGCTTCTGCTGTGGAAGTTGCTACCGAATTTTGCTTCTTGGATGACCAACCTACTAGTCTTCCACCTAGGAATTGACATCCTCCACTTGTGCGTTTTCTATCCAATCTACAACCTGCAAAATCTGCATCTGTGTACCCTTCAAGGGCAAAGTTTGAATCTTTGGGATACCAAAGACCCAGGTTAGGAGTACCTGTAAGATATCTAAAGATGCGCTTGACTGCTTTCATGTGTGATTCTTTAGGATCAGCCTGATACCGAGCACACAAACATGTTGCAAACATGATATCAGGCCTGCTAGCAGTTAAGTAAAGTAAGGAACCAATCATACCTCGGTATGTGGATTGACAAACTGGTTTACCAGTTTCATCCTTACTTATCTTATCCTGAGTACCTATAGGAGTATGCATGGAAGATAAGTTTTCAAATTTGTATTTCTTTAACATGTCATGCACATACTTACTTTGATTTATAAAAGTGCCATCAGGCTTTTGTTCAACTTGTAAACCAAGAAAATAAGTAAGTTCTCCCATCATACTTATCTGATACTGAGTTGACATTATCTTAGCAAACCAGTCACACATTGACTTGTCAGTGGAGCCAAAGATAATATCATCTACATACATCTGAATGAGTAAGATGTCAGAACCTTTCCGTCTTGAAAATAATGTTTTATCAATTTTACCTCTTATAAATTTATTTTCAATAAGGTACTCAGACAGGGTATCATACCAGGCTCTTGGAGCTTGTTTGAGCCCATATAGAGCTTTATCAAGCTTGAAAACATAATTAGGAAATTTAGGATCAACAAAACCTGGTGGTTGTTTAACATAAACTTCTTCTTGTAGTTTTCCATTTAGAAAAGCACTCTTGACATCCATCTGATAAACTTTGAAGTTCTTAAAAGCTGCATATGCAAGATACAACCTAATAGCTTCAATTCTTGCAACTGGTGCAAAAGTTTCATCATAGTCAATGCCTTCTTCTTGCCTGTAACCTTGAGCAACTAACCTTGCTTTGTTTCTGATGACAGCACCATCCTTGTCCATCTTGTTTCTAAATACCCACTTAGTACCAATAATAGTTTTGCCAGTAGGAGGTGGTACTAAGTTCCAAACTTTGTTTCTCTCAAACTCTGTGAGCTCTTCTTGCATAGCCTCTACCCAATCTTCATCTAATAAAGCTTCATCAGCTTTCTTTGGTTCAATGGTAGATAGAAAGCTTGAGAAGAAACAAAAATTTGCAGTTGCTTGGGGTTGAAACTCTAATTTTCTTCTTGTTTGGACACCTTCTTCAATAGGACCAATAATGTTTGAGTGTGGATGGTCTCTGTGTTCCCTTAAATTGTTTCCTAAGAGAGCATTTGAAGTAGGATCAACACTATCTTGTTGATTTGGTGTGTTGTGTGTCTGATACTGAGTGGAATTCTGGTCAGTATTAGACAACGGAGATTGCTGTTCAGCTTCATTTTGCAGAGGTGAGGTGGATTCTTGTGAAGTGTTGGATGTTTCACCTTCTTCATAGGTAGAGTGGTGCAGATCATTAGTTGGAAACTCAGTGTGAGGGTTCTCTGTTATGGGAGCCTCAGTATTAGTCGCGGTTGAGTGAGACTGAGTTCGAACTTGATCAGTTTCATTAAACTTAGTAGAAATAAAGTGTGGATGAAACTTGGGCTCTTCAGCAATGGAGTTTTCTGGATTGCATAAAATATCTATGCCACTTATGTCTTCACTTGCTGAGGTAGAATGCTCATTCTGATCTTCATCAAATGTGACATGAATGGATTCTACAATCATCTTGGTTGAGATGATATACACTCTGAAGGCATTAGAGTGTGGAGAGTAGCCCATGAACACACCTTCATTTGCTTTGGGAGCAAATTTGTTGAGATTTTGTTTTGTACTGAGTACAAAGCATTTACTTCCAAAGATGTGGAAGTATTCCACATTAGGAATCTTGCCATTGTATAACTCATATGGAGTCTTCAGATGTTTCTGGACTATAGTGGCTCTATTCTGAGTGAAGTTTGCACAATTTACAGCTTCAGCCCAGAAACTCAGTGCCAGTCCAGCATGGCATAACAAAGTTCTTGCAGCTTCAATTAATGTTCTATTCTTTCTTTCTACAACACCATTTTGTTGTGGTGTGTAAGCTGCAGAGAAGTTTTGAATGATTCCTTTTTCTTCACAGAAATTGGCTAATACTGAGTTCTTAAACTCAGTACCATGGTCACTTCTAAGTTGCTTGACCTTGTTGCCTTTTTGAAGTTCCTCTCTTTTTATAAAAGCAATGATTTCTGTTGTTGCATCTGACTTAGTCTTGAGGAAGATGACCCAAGTATATCTTGAGAATTCATCAACCAAGACTAGGGTATAGATCTTTTTGGCCAAAGATGGTGTGTTGATGGGGCCAAAAAGATCCATATGTATCATAGTAAGAGGTTCATTGATGGAATGATTGACCTTTGACTTGAATGAACTCTTCTTCTGCTTGCCCATTTCACATGCTGAGCATAACTTATCTTTTGAATAAGTAATAGTGGGCAACCCTCTCACCAGTTTCTTCATACTGAGCTCGTTGATATTTCTAAAGTTGATGTGAGAGAGTTTCTTGTGCCATAGCCAATGCAATTCTGGCTTGACTTTAGAAAGCAAGCATACTCGAATAGTTGGGTCTATTTCAGATAGGTTGACCACATATACATCTTTTTCTCTTCTAGCAATGAGTACAGGCTGCCCTTTATCATTGTAGATGATTCCTGCAACCTTCCTGAATCGAGCTTCATTGTCATCATCACACATCTGGCTGATACTGAGCAGATTGTGTTTAAGACCCTCTACATAGGCAACTCTTTTAAAAGTTATGTTGCCTTCCTTCATCACACCATAACCTCTTGTCTTTCCCACCGAGTCATCTCCAAACTTAACAGAAGGACCCTTCTCTGGAGTATAATTGAGAAGGTACTCCATACTGCCTGTCATGTGTCTTGAGCAGCCACTATCTAAATACCATTTTCTGTCACCCTGCACAAGACACAAAATAAAAGTTTGTTCCTTTTAGGCACCCATTTTTGAATGGGACCTTTGGTGGAATAAACAGATTTTGTCCTGATCTCTTTATTTGGAGAGGTCAGTAGCACTTCAGGGGAAACTTTATAGGTTTTCTTTGGTGATACTGACTTAGATTCTGTCCTTTTCTTTGGTACTGAGTACCTAGGATTTGAGAGATCAGTCCAGCATTCATCTCCCTTATGACCAGTATGATGACACCTATAAGATTTTCTAGGTCTATTTCTAAACATATTTTCATAAGGTATTTTAGAAAACTGTTGCACTTTTGGTAGATCAGTATGAGTAAGTTTTGCAAATTTTTTACTTAAAGATTTGACATGATCACCAAGTGTTTTTAAAATGTTATTTTTGTCATTTTTATTAGGTGTTTTAACATTTTTTTACTGGTTTAAAAGGTGGTGGATCTGATTGCTTCTTTTTATTTGGCAGAGAAGTCTTTCTAATATTATTAGTGTAAGACTTCTTGTTTCTGCCAACTGTGGACCTAGTTGAAGTTGTTTTTTGTTTATCATGTTTTGAAGAAACAACTTTAACAGGTTCTTTAGATGTCTCAGTATATGATGTTCCTGTTCCTGCAACTTCTGTACTAGATGAAACATTTGAGATAGAAGTAGTCTTATTATCATTATATATTTCAAAAGTTGTTGTATTAAATAATAATTCAAAAGGTGGAACAGCAGAAGTGTCATACTGACCTATTGGGAGCTCAGTATCAGAAATTTCCTTTACAGGAAATTCAATACTGAGTTCTTGTAGCTCAGTATAGCACTTTGAGCAGATGGAGGGACCAATAGGTTTTTCTAAAATTTCATTTTCCTCATCATCTGACTCGGTTTGACATCCAACTTCACAAAAAGTTTTAGCTTTTATAAATTTAATAGGGTTCATATTAGAAACTCTTCAAATAAATCAGCAAAATTATTCCTATTTTTAAATTGAGGATCAACACCAAGTGCAGCCCTCACATTTTCTGGGAATTGTTGATTTAAACATTTATTTAATTTTATTGAAGCATTTCCCCAAGATTTACACTATTTTTCAAATTTTTCTTTTTCAAGTTTGTGTAAATGAGCTTTATCAGCTAATCTTTGGTTAATGTCCTTTAAATCTGGAAAGTTTAGTTCTAAATCTTTATACTTTGCTAATTTATCTAAGTTTTCATTATTTACCCTTTCAAGTTCTTGAATTGTTAATTTTAAAGCTTTTTCTTTTTGTACAGAAGTTTTAAGATCAACAATCATATACTCAAAAATCTTAGTTTTTTCATTCACTGAATAAGTTTGAAAGGAACTTACCTTGTACAACTGAGTGGAATCCCAATCAGTATGAACACTCATCCTCTCAGCCTCTTTGATATCCTTTTCAAAGGAGCTCTTCAAATCATCTTCAGTGAAAGCCATAAAGGCTTTATTCTCAACCTCTTCCTCATCATCACTTATGTCCTCATCCATCCAAGCTTCAGAGTATAGTGGTTGATGAGGTGCTCCATTCCCTTCTGCCCTCTTGCCCTTGCTCCAGTTCTTCAGTTTGACATACTTGTCTCTATACCTCTTAGCTCGGTAGGCAATCTTGTCATTCTGATCAGTCTCAGAAGACTTGGTATAACAATTTGCAGCAATATGTCCAGGTTTTCCACACCTATAGCGAAGACCTGATCTTGGGTCAGTATTAGAAGAGCTAACACCAAGCCTCTTCTTTTTCAACTGATCCAGCTTCATAGACATAAGAGCCATTTGAGTCTCAAGCTCTTCTGCCTCAACATCAGCAAGGTCAACTACTGGTTCTTCAGGCTCAGTCACAGTATATGCTTGTTGCACAATGAGAGCCATTCCATTTGAAGATTGGTCAGTTTTCTTCCAGTTGATCAGTCTTGAAGCAGTATTCTCTTTTTGATTCAACATTAGGCCATATAAAGTTTGAAGAGTATATGACTCAATGTTGTTAGCAGCATTGACAGAATTTGACATGTCAAGGAATTGTTGAGGAAGACTGTCCAGGAACTTTTGAACAAGTTCCCCTTCCTCTTTTACAATGCCAACACTAATTAGACCATGAACAATAGTATTAAACCTGCTGTAAAGAGAGGTGATGTCTTCATTTGGATTTGAGAAGAAGTTTTCATACTTTCTTCTCATGTTGCTCTTTCTTTGCAGCTTCACTTTTGGTGTGCCTTCATAAGTGACTGATAGGCTATCCCACATAGCCTTTGCTGTTGGCAATTCCATGATTGCATTGAGAATTTTTTTGGTAACAGCATTACCAATCACCACTTTGGCTCTGGAGTCTAAAGCATACAACTGACGGTCAGTATCAGTCCAGTTGTGCCTTAGTTTAGGTACAGTTCTTATGCTCTCAGGAGCATTATCAGTAGCAGCAACGGGTTCCACAGTTTGTGGGATGATAGGACCATCATTTAGTACAGTGAGCATTTCATGATGAATGGATTCAAGATACCACTGAGCTTTTAGCTTCCATTGATGGAAGTCTTTACCATCAAAGATGGGTACTTCCTTTCCAGACATAATTGGTGCAACAATGGTAGACATTTTTGATTTTGGAGTATGTGAAGGATAAGTATAAGGGATGGCTGCCAGGGTTATAGATCGACTAAGTAAGAGTTTATTTAGCCTGCTCTGATACCAGTTGTTAGGTCACAACGCCCTGGTTTAGATGGTTAATTGATTGGATAATTATAACTCAAGACAAATATTGTATAAGAACAAGATATGAGTCAAATGTATAATTCCACTAAGTGTGGCTTGTTGCGGAATAACAAGACCACTGATCAATTACAATAGATATGAAAGTGTAAAGTGAATTGGTAAATACTCCTTTGCTAAATGATCTCTATTTATAATGTTATAGAGATCTTACAAGTTAGGGAAGGAGTAATGCAAGGACTAGAATAAGGAAAATGGCCGAGATCAAAGGGATTTGATCTGGCAAGGTAAACATGGAAATGTTTACTCAGTCCTTCTACTCAGTCCTTGTACTCAGTATCACTATCTGATACTGAGCTCTGATACTGAGTTCCAATACTGATCACTCAGTATCAGACCTAAACTTAGCTATTTTATTCTACATATTAATCAAAGCTAGTCTAGGTTGTTTTGTTATCTTAAGATATAAAGGGGTAAGGCTTTTTGCCTTAACAACACAGCTTGTGTGTGTTCGTCGACTACCACCAAGAACCCTAGGGTTCTTGGTAGTCGACTTTGAACAATAGGGAGAAGGAAGGAGAGTGTTCCAAAACATACCTTAACTTGCTTAAGTTAGCCCACTGATGATGAACACGATGAGCGATGCTCTAGTTGATCACTTGAAATGAAACTTGTGCTTCAAGACTTGAAGAACACGAAGAACACCATGCTTGTGTTCTTGGGGTGTGTTCGGCCGAAGCCAAGGGGAGGAGGGGGAAGGAATTCATGGGGTGCAAGGAACAACATTAGGCTAACCTTAATTCTCTTATTTATAGTTAAACAAGTTGCACTTAGAACCCTTTAGTTTAATAAAGATTAACTTCTTAATTAAACTTTCCCTTTTACGTTTCCTTGCCTTATAGTTTATCTAGTTATTATTGTTGCACTTAATTATTAAATGTCTAGTATTATACACTTTATATATCTTGGTATTTATACATACACGAAATATATACTTGTATTTGTACTTTTAATAATTAATTATATAATAAACTTTATATAATCCAAACAATAATATTATCCAAACACTATATGACTTAATAGCTTTAAATCATATTATGGCTAATCTATAATTAACATATTGTATATTTACTCAACTAGTAAATGTACAAATACTTGTATTAATTAGGTAGTAAAACTAATCTAGTATTAAGTTAAACTTAACTTAATACTTAACTGATTCCTAATGACTATTATGAATCATTCCTCTTCGTAGTATCATTACATATCTTGCTCGTATTACATGCACTCACCGGTGTGACTCTTTAATGTTTCGTAGGCATGGATGTATCACCATAGGTTGACTAACTGTGCACATAATTCCAACAATAATGAGACGTTGGAGAAGAAACATAATACCACCTGAGTTAAGAGCAAGAAGAAACATATTTGGCAATGAGAATGTTGCAGTTCAAAAGTTGGTTAATGAAATCACATATGTTTTTGAAGATTGTGTGGAGCTACTTAGCACTGATGAAGAAAAGCTCAAAGCATATATAGAAAAACTGAAAGTGTTCAAGACTGAAATTGAAAATGATAGGTCAAAGCAACCTTCAAAAACCCAAAAGGTTACTATAGAGAAATTTTATGGTTCTCAGCCTGATCCTAATAATGTAGGAAACCCAGATGTTGGTAAATACAAAGGATGTGTAAGAGAAAAACGTTAATGAGTCGTAAAGAAATGGGAATTAAAGAAAGCAACAAGAGGAAAAGAATGTGCAATAAATGTAAACGGACATATCACAATACCAGGACATGTGAAAAATATCATGAAAAGCTATAACAAAAAGAACAAGAGAAAAAAGATAATCCTGAAGCCATTGTACTGTGAACAAGGAGTGAAACAATTCTTACACTTTGAAAATAAAATCTTGATCTGTTTTTTTGCTTGACTAAGAAAATTTGTAACACTTTAAAAACAATATATTTGAATAAAGTCTTTTAGAAATTTGTAATACAGAACTATCATATTTAAATAGAAAACAATCACTTGTGATTGTTATCAAGAATCACATGTGATTGGAAAGTAAAAAATCAAGGGCAGAAAAACAGTAACATAAGTGATTTTATTAACTATCACATGCGATTTAGTTATGTAAAACAGAGATTTAATTATAAAGTGCAGAAACACAGTAAAATAGGTCACTAAGTAATAAATCACAAGTGATTTTATTAAGTATTAGTCATGATTTTATTAACAATCACGTGTGATTTTGTAATGTAAAATAGAGTTTTTCATGAAACAGGGGAGTCTATATACATAACACAATCACATGTAATTTGAATTGGGTATCAAGTGCACAAAAACAGTATTCGGAATCACAAGTGATTTCAATACATAATCACATGTGATTGGGAAGTGAAAATCAAGTGCAGAAAAACAATAATATAAACGATTTTATTATCTATCACATGTGATTCTACACACAATCACATGTGATTTTGTTATGTAAAATAGAGTTTTTATTATAAAACGAGGAGTCTATATAAAATAACAAAATCACTTGTGATTGGAAAAGAGTATCAAGTGAACAAAAATAGTGAAATTTGATTTATTATTAAATCACATGTGATTTTAGCATTCTATACCTTAATACAGAAGAGCATCAAAAGTGCATCATTAGTAAAATCAACTGTGATTGTAAGCATGTTAACAAAATACCAAAGGATCACATGGTACGACATCAGTTTTAAAATTCAAATAAGGATCATACAAATTAAGTACAAATTGTTTTAAAATGAACATTGTTTATGCAGAATTCAAAAAGTATCATAGACATTAAGCTTTATTTGTAACGACTTAATCTGTTTGAACGTGCTTCAAGTATTATCTTTTGGATTTCATCCTTTGAATTTTGATTGTTAAAAATTGTAGCCTCATCAATAATCCTTTTGGCATAGATGTTAAGCTCATGAGTTAAAATCTTGCCCGCAAAACGCATCCTTAGCTTGTTAAGAACAATCTGCTGTTTAGAAGGATTTGTGGGCATCCTTATGTCCCATGAATTGTCAGATTGGCCAATATATAACTCCATGTGCAACATCACAAACCCACCACAATCAATATAATTTTGGTCCGAAAACCATGGCATCTTCAATTTCCTAACAGATAACTTTGTGACAGCATCAGCAACTTTATGACTCTTCTTCTGTAAATGCTTTGAGAAACAATATTGCTACAAATAAAAGATTTGTTAACTAACAACAAAATAAAAGAAACAAATATAATAATTATAGATAAAAACATAAGATTGATATAAAACTTACAACAAGGCTACATATTCTTTTGTATTTTGCATTAAAATTCCCTTCGGTTCGGTTATCAATAACTAGAAATTTTGGATCACTTACAATGTCAAAAACAAGGGTATAGAAATGTGATTCATAAAAAATATGGAAGAAAACCTGAAATAAATTTAAATGTCAAAAAATACAAATTATTAGTATTACAACATATATGATTGATAATGAAATCGCATGTGATTTGGTTAGGTATATATACTCCCCTGTTTCATTAAAAACTCTGTTTTATATTACAAAATCACCTGTGATTGTTAATCAAATCACATGTAATTGTTAATCAAATAACATGTGATATGAATTTTTTTTTTTAAAAACTCATTACCAAATCATATTTTCTGAATGATAAATTATCTTGATCATCCTCAAGAAACACCGCTAGTCCTTCTGCAAACGTTTTATAGCTCTGGAATTTTGTAAGCTTGCAATCAGGTTTATAATCACTGTTTTGCTATTCCAGAAAGATAATTAATAATAAAAAAAATATAAAAATAAAATGAAAATAATAAACTAATTAAACTTACAAATAGAAAGGTTTGCAAAAAAAAAAAAAGAGTCTTCTAGGAGCAGAGGGATTTCTATACTTTTGTTCATAGTTCAAAATGAAGGCCCATGTATCAACAACAGATGCCTCAAGATACAATCCAAGTCACAAGTTCTCTAGTCCCAAATGATCACCAAAACAGGGACCATTAGAAGCTTGAAAGATAATATCTCTATTTTGAAAGAAACAAAACAACATAACATTAGCCACTTAGACTTAAAAAAGATTATTAATTATGATTAACTAATTTTAAAAAGTGAACAAACTAACCCAAAATCACCCCTCATGCAAAACAAAAGTGAAGCAACTACATATTCATTACTATTTAAATAAGACCGACAAGAAGTCTTCTTATTTACGTAAGGTGACCTCAAAAGAACTGTTGGTTTTCTTAGTCTTTTTAGTAAATTGTTTGTTGTAATGGTCGTTTCACATGCAGGTGCACAAAAAACATCCAACTTCTCAACATTCTCGGATCACCAATCATCGTGAATAAACTCATCTCCAACAAACTCATCTTCCTTCTCAACAGGCTCATCAACATCGGCTTCTTCAGAAACACCAACATCAGCTTCATCTTCCTTCTCAACGGAAACATGCTCCCCAACAACATCAGCTTTTGGAGAAACACCAACATCAGCTTGCCTCTCAATAACAGTCTCCAGCTCTAAAACAACACCACGCGAAGGCACGAAATCAACCATATATGTAACATTCTGAGCTATATCAACATCTTCACATACCAACGATTCCAGATTAAAGACTCTTTTAAATTCAGATTTTAAATAATTTAACGCAACATTCCCTTCAGGGAACTTAACATCAGCGCTGTCAAAAATCTCGTATGCTTAATCTTTATGGGTGTTTAAAAATTCCTACAAGATATCAAACATGAAGTTAAATTCACAAAGTGATTCCAAAAAGAAACAGCAGTTGTAATATTCAGAATCACATGTGATTTCAATACAAAATCACATGTGATGGACAAATCTAATATTTGTGTGTGTTTAAAGATTCCTCCAAGATATCAAACTTGAAGTTAAAATCACAAGTGATTTTAGAAAAGAACACAGAAGTTATATTATTAACAATCACATGTGTTTGACAATACAAAAATGACATGTGATGGTCAAACAGTTTAGAAATAAGATTTCAATCACATGTGATTGAAGATATGTTTTAGAAAACTATTTTTAATCACATGTTTTTGACAAATATAATTTTAAAAAATGTTATCAATCACTTGTGATTCAAATACTAAAATCACTTGTGATTGAAACAGCAGTTGTAATATTCAGAATTATATGTGATTACAATACAAAATCACATGCGATGGACAAATATAATATTTGTGGGTCTTTAAAGATTCAACCAAGATATCAAACTTGAAGTTAAAATCACAAGTGATTTTAAAAAAGAAACATCAGTTATAATATTAACAATCACATTTGTTTGACAATACAAAAATGACATGAGATGGACAAACAGTTTAGAAATAACATTTCAATCACATGCGATTGAAAATATGTTTTATAATAATGTTTTTAATCACATGTGTTTGACAATAATAATTTAAAACAATGTTATCAATCACATGTGATTCAAGTACAAAATCACATGTGATTTAAGGAGGTAATGAAAACATTTGAAAAAGAATGATAAATTTGAATACATGGTTGGGACCATAATAATAGTTTTTCTCAACTTTTTCCCGATCCCAATGGTTCTTGTTGATTTTAATACTGTCAAGAACAAACAAACACCAATCCAGCAAATGAACATCAACATCTTTTGAGACATAATTCAAAACATCTCATTTTACAGTCCCATTGTTATTACATGATGCCATTGTATAAGCAAACAACATCAATATATTCATGTTAAATAAATGATCAGGAGCAGATTCTGAATTTTTAATTTGAAATGCAATGTTAGAAGGCCTAATCTCTTTATGTGGCGGAAAATGATCAAGCCATTCCGTTATAAAATCAGGATCAGATTTATACTGTAATGATTGAATATCAGTACCACCTTTTGGAATACCAAATACATCATGCACGACATCAACATCAACAGGTATGTCTCCTTTATCAGTTCTAATTACCATATCCAAAGGGTTAAACCTATCAACAACATAATAACATAATCTGCCCAGAAGCTTTTGAATATCAAAACCAATCAAAGAACCAAAACCAAAACTTTTAACTAATTCTTGTTGAGGAGCAGACAAAGAACTCATAACTAGGGACAGTTGATAAGGAGTTGTTCTAGTTCGAATCGATCGAAGTGTGTTTGATACGGACACGTTGTTAAGGCAAAAAGCCTTACCTCTTTGGAATCTTAAGATAACAAAACAACCTAGACTAGCTTAGAATAATTAGTAGAATAAATATGCTAAGTTTAGGAGTGATACTGAGTTTGGCCAGTATTGGCGACTCAGTATCAGCACTCAATATTGGAAAACCAATACTGAGTAGAAGGACTGAGTTACATTTTGTTATGTAACGGACTATGATCAAATCCCTTGATCTTAGTCATTTTCCTAGTTTAGTCCTTCGGTTACTCCTTTTCCCATTATGTAAGATCTCTATATCATTATAAGTAGAGATCATCTTGCAAAGGAGAACCTACCAATTCACACGTTCATTCTTAGATATTGTAATTGTTCAGTGGTCTTGTATTTCCGCTACAAGCCACACTTTGTGGAATAATATACGTTTGACTAAATTACTATGTTCATCACCTTAATTGTCTTAAGTAAATTATTAATCTAACAATTATCAAACAAACCAGGGTTGTTGTGACCTAACACACGTTTTCATCAGAAGATTTGTTTTCCATTTCTTTCGGTTTTGGATTTATTTTGGATTTAGAAATTTTGGCTTTTTTGGATATAGTATTTTTGGCTTTTCTGGTTTTAGGTTCTGGAATTGAGGTTTTTTTGGATTTTGGTTTTTAGGCTCAGTATGTAAAATTGAAAAAAGAATTGGTCCGTCTTTCTGTGCTATGGTTATCTTTCGAGGTTTTGATTTAGATGCAGGTTGTTATTTTTCATCATGCTTAGTAAGTTTTATTTTATTTTTTTGTTGAACTTCTGAAGTGTCTTTTGAAGGTCTTTATTTCGAGATCTCTTCATTTGCTTGCAACAAAGGCAACTTGATTATTAAAATATCCAAATCATTGTCGCCACCTGCAAGCATAAAAAAAACACATAAGATATCACATATGATTAGATTGGGAAATGATTAAACACAAATATGTCGTTGAATTCTAAACATAAGCAAAATCACATGTGATTAACCAAACACATTTATCTTAAACTTAAATAGATCTATATCACATGTGATTAACTAAACACAAATATATGTTTTAAAGCTAATTAAATGTACAATCACATGTGATTTAAAACAGAGGTTCACAAAAACAATAGAGCTATTAAAATTTCAGTATATTGCATGTGATTTAAAAAAGTTGTTCACAAACAACAGCAGCGCTATTAACGCTTGAGTATATCACATGTGATTTAAAACAGAGGTTCACAAAAACAACAGAGATATTAACATTGCAGTACATCACATGTGATTTACTAATATAAAACATTAGAAAACAACAACACTAAGTGAAACGTATCAACAAACATCATACGAAATCGACGGACTATAAAATAGAAACCCTAAATAAAGTTCGCAATACAAACATACAAATAAATGAACAAGTATTTGTGAATAAACAGTAAAAACATAGTAATAAGAAGAAAATCGCGTTTGAACTTACATAGAGTTTCATCGTAGAGTTTTTTTTGAAAGAAGCAGAATCGGCCATTCTAAATCGCGTAAAAGTTAAATGCAGAAGTGTAAAACTAACCATCTTCGTAAACCGACGGGAGAAATCGGCGAAAATGGGTTGAATCACGATGGTGTCCGATCAAATGGATGGAGATGAAAGGGTTTTAAGAGAGAGAGAGAGAGAGAGCGAGAGAGAGAGAAAATGAACACACAATATAAGTGAGCGAGAATAATGAAAAGTATCGGACAAGTTAGTTTTAACACTCGGCGTAAATGACCAACATACCCTTCCACTCATTGATTTAGATATTTAAAGAGCCAAATAGTTCAACGAATCACTTGTGATTGTAAAGGAACATTACAAGTAATCACAATAAAAAAAATGGGATTGAAAGTAAAATCACATGTGATTACAAGTAATTACGTATTATTACCTTGAGAATCACATGTGATTATAAAAGGAAAATCACAAGTAATTAAAATAAAAAGAGGAAATACGAATTCTTAAACATTGAATTTTTTAAAAAAGAGGAACAGTAAAACAGGTTAACAATCACACGTGATTTAGTTATGTAAAACAGAGTTTTAATTATAAAGTGCAGAGAAACAGTAAAATAGGTTACTAAGTATTAAATCACAAGTGAATTTATTAAAAATCAATCAAGATTTCATTTACAATCACGTGTGATTTTGTAATGTAAAATAGAGTTTTTTATGAAACAGGGGAGTCTATATACATAACAAAATCACATGTGATTTTAGTTGAGTATCAAGTGCACAAAAAACATGATTTGGAAAGTAAAAAAGTACAAGTGATTTCAATACAGAAACACATGTCATTGTTAAGTAAAAATCAAGTAATTAATACAAAAAGAATATGGGAGTGAAAGTAAAAATCACTTGTGATTATATATTATTACCTTGAAAATCATGTGATTTGGATATAAAAATCAAAAGTATTTAAAATAAAAGAATTTGGTATTAAAAGTAAGATCACATGTGATTTGAAAAAGAACATACTCTTCATTTAGCTTTTATTTATTGTTTGAATACAATCACATGTGATTCTTAAAAATAAAACAGGGACTACATTGGGTAAGATATAACATGACTAAATATAATATGGAAACAAAAAAAATAACATATTGTTACTGAATATTAAATTGTAACAAAATAAATAAACTAGAGAGTAAAATAATTAAACTACAATGTAAATTGTTTGCATATAACAAAACACATAACTTAAAATAAAAATTGTTTTAGGAGAATTGTTTATTTATCACAAACTTATCGATTACTACGGCACGAAGAATGTGTAGCTTTATTTGTTCTTTTCTGTTGGCCTTGGTGAAATCAGATGCCTTTTGAATAATTTTTGAGGAATGTATATTAAGGGCATGAGTAATAATTTTTTATGCGAACCGCATCCAAAGCTTCTTCATCATTATATTTTGTTTCTCAAAATCAGTTGGAATATCAGTGACCCATAATTTTTCTGATTGGCCCATGTATGATTCCATATGAAATATAAGAAAAACACCACAATGAGTGTAATTCTTATCAGAGCACCATTTCAAATTCAACTTCTTCGGCTTCAACTTCCCAACAGCTTCAGCAAAACGATGAGCATATGCGTTTGAATCGGAAGAAAAACAATATAGCTGTATGCAAAAAAGGTTTTTAAATATATATCAAAATGTAATAATTTTATAGAAAGGTAGATGAATATTTATTTAAAAACTTACAAACAAATCACATATGTGCTTATATTTAGCATCCACATTTTTCACAACTCTATTCTCGATTATATAAAATCCTGGCTTCTTCCTTAAATCAAATACCAAACAATAAAAGTGCTCAAAAGCACACACGAGGAAGAAAACCTATAATGCATTTAAATGGAAAACACAAATTAGATAAAAGTTACAAAATTTATACAGAATCACATGTGGTTGTTAACAAAATCACATGTGATTGATATCTTTGAAATTTAAAATAACAAAAACACCAAATCCAGTTACCAGATCGACTTCCTCAAACGATAGCTTCTCAACATCATCATTAAACAAAGAACGCATATTTGATGCAAAACTATTTTATATCCATTCTTTTGTATATTGGCTACCAGATGAAAAAACAGGGGTAGGCTGTTCATGAAAGATAATTAATACTAATACAAAAATATACATAATAAAAAAAATTACACTTACGAATATAGTGGTTGAAATAAACACTCAACTCAGAGCTTTTGGATGTTTGAACATTTCTTCATGATTTAAAATAATTGACCAAAGATCAATTATACTTGCTTCAACATAAAGACGAGGAGTAAGTGTTTCTAAAGACAAACGGTTAGCAAATGTCACATGATGAAAAGTTTCAAAAATATTTTCCCTGTTATGGAAGAAAGAAAAAAAATACAATGTTACGTAAAAAAATAATAATAAATAAAGATTAACTAATTCAAAATTAACAAATAATTCAGGAAAGTAATCAAACTCACATCCGATCTTCAAGAGCTGCAAAAAACTCACTTGCAACAGCAAATTTAGAAGCTAAAAGACACGGACTAGCAACAATCTTCTTATTTAGATAAGGTGATCTCAGTGCTGGTGATGGTTTTAAAGCTCTTTCTTCCTTAAATGGCTGCACCACCTTTTCAGAAATTTTAACATTTTCCAACCACCATGCAGACATAATTTCGTCATCCTCTGCAATCTCATAGTCTTCAACCTCAGCAACCTTTGTAGCAACATTCTCAGCAACCTCATTAACTTTTTGAGGCACTTCCTTCTAAGAAATATCAGCAACATTCTCACTCTCAGCAACACTCTTAACAACCTCAACCTCAGCAACCTTATCAACATTTGTAGAAAATTCCACATCACGAACACCAACTTCAGCCTATACAATTCAGTTAATACTATTGAAATCACATGTGACTGAAATAGGTGTATAAAAATATTTAAAACAATGAATAACGATAATACCTCATGAATGATCAATGAATTAAGATTAAAAATTTCATTAAATTTAGATCTGAAATAGTTTATTGGAGCATTGCCATCAGGGAACTTTGAATCAGCTTGAACAAATATATCATTCACAACGTTTGATGAAAGTCATAAAAGTCCTACAAATTAACAAAATCAATAGTGATTAACAACAGTTACAGTATTGACAATCAATAATTGGTACAAATTAACAAAATCACTAGTGATTAAAAACAGTTACAGTATTGACAAATCACATTGAATTGGTAGTATATTTAAAAGATAGTGTCATCGGTATTGACAAATCACATGTGATTTCAAATACAAAATCTTTATAAAACAGTTATATATCACATGTGATTTAACAAGTACAATCACATGTGATTTAACATGTACAATCACAAGTGATTCAAGAAGGTTATAATACCTTTTGAAAAAATGTAATACCTTTTCGGATATCATATCAGTACTGTTAATATCCTTATCATTGGCATTTGAGGATCCTGCAGCATCAATTGATTCAACTTCTAAAGGAGGTGATACATCAAACAAACCAAATGATCCACAATTTTCTTCTTTATTCTCTCGCATGTCCAAATAACCCTTCCAGTTTTTAAATACTGGACGCCCACAAGGTACAGAGAGAGAATTGCAATTTGTGCGATCACAATACAAAAGCTATAAAAAACAAAATATTAATAAAAACAAGTTATAAATAATATCTAAGGAAAAAAATTAAAATAAAAGAAACTCACAATCAAGAATGTAATAGGACCACAATAATATTTTTTATTGACAACATTCCTATTCCATTGATTTTTACCGAGTTTAAGATTGTCCAATTATAAAGAGCACCAATCAAGAGACTTAACATCCATATCTTGTGAAACATAATTCAAAATATCCAATTTTATTATGTCATTGCAATCACAGGGTACCAATGTATTGGCAAACAACATCAATATATTCATCTTAAAAAACTCATCAACATCACCATTTAAACTTAAACAAAATTCCTTGATAAAAGATGGCCTAATATCCTTGGACGATAGGAACTGATTAAGCCATTGTTGAATAAATTTAGAATCAGAATTGTGTTGTGAAGAGTATATATTGGTACCACCTTTGGAATACCAAACACATCGTGAACAGAATCAGCATCGGCTGAAATAACACCTTTCTTGGTATTAATAACCATCTTTGCATTATCAAAATTGTCAACAACAAAATATCCTAACTTTCCACGAAGTTGATGAAAATCAAAATAAATTAACGAACCAAAACCATTTTATAATTTCCTTCTGTTGAGGAGATAAAGCACACATAACTAACGAGAACTGAGATGGAGTTGACCGAATCCTAATGGACAGAAGATGTTTAGAAACAGAAACATTTTGTAAAGCCTTTGAATTTTTTTTTCACTTTTCTTCTACTGGTTTTGATTTTGTTGCAGTCTCACGGATGATTTCTGGTTGAACTGAAGATGTAGATACGCCCTTTCTAGACAACTTTATTTTCAATTTTTTTGGAGCCATTGGCTCAACTTCAGCATCAGCTTGTTTCCGTTTACTCAGATTAACAACTTGGAGTTCATAAGTTTTCTCTTGTACAGACGGAGCTTGTGGTTAAGATGATTTTCCTTGTACAAACGAAGCTTCTGGTTCAGATGATTTTTCTTGTACAGACGAAGCTTGTGGTTCAGAACGTCAAATTAGCTTAAACCTTTTTTTTTTTTTTTTTGTTATCTTCAGATAATAAAATATCGAATTCTTGAACAGCAGCTATTAAAACAAAGAAAGAAGTTAATTTATAACATGTAATTACAAGCACGTATGTCTAAAAAAAGATAAAAAAATATGTTTTGTAAAATGACATGTGATTTAAAACAGAAAACATACAAAAATCACATGTGATTAGACAAACAATCAAATGTATTTAGTCTAATTGCATTTCAATCACATGTGATGTACTAAAATAACATCAATACAAACACAAAAAACTTAAAAATAAAAGTGGATACGGTTTTGATAAATTAACAGACTACAAGTCACTACAACATGAGTTTTCAAAGAATAAAAGTCTCTATTTACCTAACAATCACATGTCATTGTACTAAAATAATATCAACACAAATATAAAAACTTAAAATAAGTATATACGGTTATTGATAAAAAAAATAACAGAGTACAAAATACTAAAATATGAGATTTCAAACAACAAAAAGTGTATATTTTCGTAAAAATCACATGTGATTGTACTAAAATTACATAAATACAAAACATAAAACTTAAAATATAAGTAGATCCTAGGCCTGTAAATGAACCGAATGAACACGAACGGAGCCTTGTTCGAGTTCGTTTGTTAAGGAAAAAATGTATTTGTGAACGATTCACGAACACTTATCGAACGTATTTTGTGTTTGTGTTCGTTTGTTAAGACAATTTAGTATTCACGAACGGTTCGTGAACGAGGGTAACAAACATAAACGGATACAAACGAACATCAACAAACACAAACGAACACGAAACAAACACAAACAAAGACAAACGAACACAAACGAACATAAACAAACACAAACATACACAAACAAACAAAAACAAACACATACGAACATAAACAAACTCAAACGAACACTAACAAACGAACGTAAACAAACGAACACGAACGAATGTTCACAAACGTAAACGAACGAACGGGCCTTTGTTCGTGTTCGTTTGATTAACTAAACGAACACAAAATCTTGTCCGTGTTCGTTTGTTTAGCTAAACGAACGAACATAAACGAACTCCCTCCGAATGGTTCGTTGAACGTTTGGTTCGTTTACAGGCCTAGTAGATCTGGTTTAGAATATCAAAATCACATGTGATTAACTAAATGGATTATCAAAAAACAACATATGATCGATGGATTATCAAATGAAAACCTTAGAAAAGTTCGAAATATAAAAAAAAAATGAACAATTTTTTGAACTTAAAAAAGATAAAAACTAACAATAACAAATAATTGATCGGAGTTACAAATTTTTCTAGGAATCGAGTCAGTCGAACCAGAAGATGTAGATTCCGCAATTGTAAGTAAAAATTAAATGTTGAATAAGTGAAGAACAAAATGTTGAAGCGAAAATCAAGACATTCACCGAAAAATCTAGAGAAAAGAAAAGGATTTGCTATGGAAGTTTTGGGAGAACGTGGAGAGTAGAAGAGGAGACGTGAGAGAGAGCGCGGGAACAATAATGGATAATTCGGAAGGTCGTTTCAAGGTTACAAGCCATCTGGCGAAAATGCCCCTACGCGCATAAAACCATTCAAACGCCCCATACTTGTTCCTTGAGACTTTAAAATATATGTGGACCTCCTTGAACAGAACACTTAGTTTATAATATAATCTTAACTTCTACAACTTCTAGTTATAAGGAAATTATAATTTTGTACTTTCTAGTTTTAATTATATTACAACTTATACAATAACTAGTTATATTATAATTTCTAAGATCAAAATAACATTTCCTTTGAATATTCCATTTAATCTTGTATTTTATAAAAAAAATTTGTTTTCTTCAAAAAACTTATAATATTCTAAAAGGAATGTTACACTTAATTTATCCTTATGTATTTTAACTTAATCTAATTAAAATACGTATAAATTATTTTATTTTTTAAAAATACATCACCTTTTAAATGTTTGTAAAATTTTGAAAAATATAAAAATACTTTTCGAAATATATGTATATTAAAAAATATAACTTGTTAGTCTTAGGACTTTTAAAATTAACACTTCTTTTAATCCTTATTAATATTAATAAACCCTAATCTTGTTTTAATCAATTAAAACTAGGTTTTAATTTTCTTAATCAAAAACATTATCTATTCAAACATTAATCCTAATCAATCATATCTAAACAATTGTCTTTGTTTAAATTCCAGGATAGATTATAATTTTAATAATTTTATTAAAACCTTTTAATCTAAACATTTTAGACAAAAACTTTGTCTAGATTTCTATGCTTAAAAAACTAGTTTCAATAAATTCATTAAAACAATAATCAAACCTTCTTAAACATGAACTTGTTTAATTTTCAAGGTTCTAGATTATCTTTCTAATTAATCCTTTTAACCAATTAAACTAAACTAGTTTAATGTTCTTAGTCCTAGGGTTTTTAGGGTTTCGAAATTATCATGAGTAAGAATCCTTTTGAACAATTAAACTAAACTAGAAACTAGTTTAACAATGTTGGTCTTAGGGTTCTTTCTTGATTTCAAAATCGAAGGGAAAAAGTAAAGAATTCTTTTGACTAATTAGACTAAACTAGTTTAATATTCTTGGTCCTAGGGTTCTTCTAATTTTCGAAATCCATGGGGAAAGGAAAAAATTCTTTTTACTATTTAAACTTAACTAGTTTAATGTTCTTGGTCCTAGGGTTCTTTAGCCTCAATCGAAAAATTATAAGGAAGAAAAAGAGATTAGGAACAAAAAATTAAAAACTTTAGAATTAAATAAACAAAAGACTTTGTTAATCTTGTTTAGATTTCTAAACCAACGCTCTGATACCACAGTAGGGTTTCATAACACTGATCGGCCCATTGGGTTAACCTCCTAGTACACTTGGTTCGAACCATAGACAGATAAGAACATGAACTTGTTCTTACCGGTTGAACCAACTAGCTAGTTTAATCCTAAAGCGGAACTGAGATTAAACTTAATCCTTAATCCCTAAAGGATTGGGGATGTTGGAAATCTAGACTAGATTAACAAGAAAGAAGCTTGTAAGAGAAACTCGAACACACACATGGCTTGTGTGGATACGACGGTCAACAAAGGGAAGAGGAAAAAAGGTTTCCAAATCATACCTTAACTGCTTAAGTAAGTCCACTGATGATAATGCACAACGAGAATCCTTCTAATCGGTCAATGCAATGATCCTTGTACTTCAATACTTGAAGAACATGAAAAATGAACGAAGAACATGAAGAACGAAGAACACCAATCTTGGTGTTCTTGTTGGTGTTTGACCGAACCAAGAGAAGGAGGGGCTAGGGTTCTTTTGTGGAGTGTCTAACTTAAAACAAGGGAACCCCAAGCCTTCTATTTATAATAGAAAGACTTTCACTTAGGGCCCTTCTAGTTTAATTAAGTTTAATACTTAATTAAACTTTCTCCTTTTATGTTTCTAACCCTTATAGTTTAACTAGTTTATTATTGTTGCACTTAATTATTAAATGTCTAGTATTATACACTTGTATATTTCGGTATAATACATACACGAAATATATGTTTGTATTTATACTTTTAATAATTACTTATATAATAACCTTTACATAATTTAGACAATAATATTATCCAAACACTATATGATTTAACTGCTTTAAATTATACTCCCTCCGTCCGACAAAAAGTTCTCATTTCTCCCAAAACTTTTGTCCCACAAAAAAGTTCCCATTTCTCAATTTGAGGCGTCCACTTAGGTGCCATTTGTTTTTTGTCAAAAAGTATTATTGGGGTCTTATGTCTGCAGGCGGGAAGACGTTTTTAAAAAAGACTGTTTGTTTTTTGGAAGTGAGAAGAGGAAGAAAAGTCTTTATGTGGTCTGCTTGGGGAAGACTTGGACCCTATACTTCTAAATTTAGAAGACATATTATTAAACCTAAAAAATAATCCTCTCCCACAAATTTAAAACATCCGCACGAATCCAACAATCCTCAAAATCAAACAACCCCTAATTCCTAATGATTCCTTCGATATAATTTATATTTGCAGGTAACTTAACTGAATTGCAATCTTTAAATTAATTTTGGATAAATTCTATTTGAAATTACTTAGGCATGTTATTTGCATTCAGCTAATTGATTTTACTTTCACACTTGTAAAATTTTAGTAATTTGAGCATTATACGCACATTGTATCTCACAAAAAAAAAATTAAAGAGTGTTTAAAAAATTTTAGTTTATTGTTTGAAAAAGTCTTTTGATTTTAAAAAAAAATGTTTATTTAAATTTCAGTTTATATCAGTCTACCGACATTTAAAAACAAACAGTCTTTTTTCTGCAGCCTGCAGACGTTTGGTCAAAATCTTCTCTGCAGATGTGGTCCGCAGACTGCACAAACAGCACCATAAATAATTAATATTTTTTATATAGTATTTATCATTATTTTAAATGTTTCTCTCACTAACACTAACTTTATCTCACTTCTATTTTATTTTGCCAACCCATCATCATCTCCAACAGACACCCTTTTCCATTTCATCTTCCCGGTTTTAATTACAGAGCATTCTTCAATCATCTCACCTCAAACGACTTAAAATTCTCGTCTCTCTGACTTTAAGGATATTGCTGATTCACAGTTGTGGAATATTGTGATAGAGGATTCATTCGATTCATGGGTTGTTATTCCAGAAACAAAATCAGATTTCAGTCTTGTAGAAGTTGAGCTTGAAGGTCTAAAAATGGAGGAAAGTTCAACAACACTACCAGATCAAACTAAAAAGAGAAAAATTGAAGATTTAATTGTTCAAGACACCCCTGAGAAAAATTCATGGAACCCTACAAATTTTGGTACTTTTATTGAAGAACTGATTAAGCTTTACGTGCCATGTTACAACCCGCCAAAACGCAAAAGACTCCTCAAATAATTATGACCAAGAAATTAAAGTGAGTATTTTGGGTGATGTTAGTTTAAGTTGCTAAACGTCATAAACAAAAGTAAGTTTTGGATTGTGTTTCTGCAAATGTTTTAGGGTGGATTAATACTCCTATATTATCAAAATGGTACTCCTACTAATATATTGCTTACAATGTTAACTTTGCTTACAAAAAAAGATGCTTGATTGCTACATTCAACATTATGTATGTGAATTAACTATCCATAATTAACACATTGTCGTTCAAATTCTCCAAATGTGCCACACATGCTTCCACCAAACTTCGTTGTGGGTTAAATGTGATTGGTAGTTTTCCTAATCTCGCTAATCTTAACTTCCCCACATGAACTTGATCATAGTTATTGTTTCCCTTCACCTTCATTACTTCAATCTTGCATAATTGTAGGGCGGGGAATACATGATTTAAGGTATTAGGTGAGAAAGAAGTGAATGCTTCTTCAAATTTTTTTAACCAAAGCTTCAAAGTCGTTGCATGATTTCTGATCTTTTAATGATTGAATACCTCGAAAAAAGCCTAAGTCAAGGATATTCATATCGGGACTATTCGGGGGTTAGTTAACCAATGGCAGATCTAAATTGAGTTCTTTGCAAGCATTACAAAACTCTAAATCACTCCTAGAAATATGAGGTTTTGCATTGTCTTGTTGAATGTACACCCTTTCCCGCCTAAATTTAGCCACTTAGATGCAATAGCAGGAAGTAATTTGTTGATGATCATTTCTCTATATGCTTTCTTGTTGACAATAGTTTGAGGCTTCAATTCAAGAGTCCCTTTTATTATGTTTTTACTCTTCCTTTGTGCTACAACATAATGCACAAATGGGATCATTCCTAGCTTCCCATCAAAAATACTGTTAAGGCAAAAAGCCTTACCCCATTAGGATCTTAAGATAACAAGACAACCTAGACTAGCTTAGATTAGTTTGTAGAATAAATTAGCTAAGTCTCGCTGCAATACTGAGCAGGGAGTATGGGCCACTCAGTATTGGCCACTCAGTATTGAAATCCAATACTGAGTGGAAGGACTGGGTTAAACTTTCCAAGTTTAATTGACCAGATCAAATCCCTTTGATCTCGGTCACTTTCCTTTCTCAGTCCTTCCTCTACTCCTTGCCTCTTTTGTAAGATCTCTATAACACTATAAATAGAGATCACTTGGCAAAGGACTACTCACCAATTTACACGTTCATTCACATACTTTGTAATTGTACAATGGTCTTGTTTTTCCGCAACAAGCCACACTTAGTGGAATATTACATTTGACTATAATCTTGTGTTCAATACATTATTTGTCTTAAGTAATCAATTTCTATCTAAATAATATACAACTCAGGGTTGTTGTGACCTAACAAATGGTATCAGAGCAGGCTAAATAAACTCATATTTAGTCGATTTATTACCCTGGCAGCCATTTCATATACATACCCATCCCAACCCACAAAATCAAAAATGTATTCCATAATTGCACCAGTTATGTCCGGAAAGGGAGTGCCCATCTTTGATGGCAAAGACTTTCATCAGTGGAAGTTGAAAGCACAATGGTATCTTGAATCTATCCATTGTGAAATGATCACTTTGCTGACTGATGGTCCCATCATTCCACAAACTGTGGAACCCATTGCAGCCACTGATGATGCACATGCTGGCACAAGAACCATTTCAAAATTGAAGCACACATGGATTGTTACTGACCGACAGCTGTTCAGTCTTGACTCTAGAGCTAAAGGTGTGATTGGTAATGCAGTTACCAAGGAAATACTGACCACAATCATGCAGCTACCAACTGCAAAAGCTATGTGGGATAGCTTAACCATCACCTATGAAGGCACAACAAAGGTGAAATTGCAAAGAAAGAGGAACATGAGAAGGAAATACGAAAACTTCTTCTCAAATCCTAATGAAGACATCACCTCTCTTTATAATAGGTTTAATATTGTTATCCATGATCTTATCAGTGTTGAGATTGTAAAGGAAGAAGGAGAACCATGTCAAAAACAATTTGGACAGTCTTCCTCAACAATTCCTTGACATGACAAACTCTGTCAATGATGCTAACAACATTGAAACTTACACTCTTCAAACATTGTATGGTTTGATGTTGAATCATGAGGAGAACAATGCTGCTAGACTGATCAACTGGAAGAAAACTGACAAGACTTCCACTGGCATGGCCTTAGTTGTGCAGTAGGCCTATATTGTCACTGAACCTAAAGAGCCAAAGGTTGATATTGATAATCCTGAGGCTGAGGAGCTTGAAACACAAATGGCTCTAATGTCTATGAACCTGGATCAGTTAAAGAAGAAGAGGGTGGGTGTTAGCTCTTCCAATACTGACCCCAGATCAGGTCTATGTTATTGGTGTGGAAAGCCTGGACACATTGCTGCCAACTGTCATACTAAGTCATCTGACACTGATCAGAACGATAAGATTGCATACCGAGCTAAACGGTATAGGGACAAGTATGTCAAGTTGAAGAAATTGAGCAAGGGCAAGGGTGCAGCTGGGAATGGAGCACCTCATCAGGCATTATATTCTGAAGCTTGGATGGATGAAGAGCTCAGTGATGATGAGGAAGAAGTTGAGAACAAAACCTTTATGGCTTTCACTAAAGAAGATTTGAAGAGCACTTTTGAAAAAGACATCAAAGAGGCTGAGAGGAGGAGTGTTCACAGTGATTGGGATTCCACTCAGTTGTACACGGTGAGTGCCTTTCAAACTTATTCAGTGAATGAAAAAGAAAAAAAATTGAGTACGTGATTGTTGATCTTAAAACTTTAGTACAGAAAGAAAATGCTTTAAAATTAACTATTCTTGAACTTGAAAGGGTAAATAATGAAAATTTAGATAAATTAGCAAAATTTAAAGATTTAGAATTAAATTTTAGAAAACTTACAAGACATGAACCAAAGATTAGCTGATAAAGCTCATTTACATAAACTGGAAAAAGAAAAATTTGAAAATCAGTGTAAATCTTGGGGGAATGCTTCTATAAAATTATATGAATGTCTAAATCAACAATTTCCAGAAAATGTGAGGGCTGCACTTGTTGTTGACCCTCAGTTAAAAAATAGAAATAATTTTGCTGATTTATTTGAAGAATTTTCAGATATGAATCCAATTCAGTTTGTCAAATCTAAAACATTTTGTGAAGTTAGATGTCAAACTGAGTCAGATGATGAGGGCAAAATTATCTTTGATCAACCTATTGGTCCCACAATCTGCTCAAAGTGCTATATTGAACTACAAGAGCTTAGTATTGAATTTCCTTAAAAAGAAATTTCTGATACTGAACCTGATGTAGTGTAGTATGACACTTTTGTTGTTCCACCATTTGAATTATTATTTAATACTACTACATTTAAAAAATATAATGCAAATGAAACAACTTCTACACGTAGTGTTATATCTGATACTGAAGTTGCAGGAACAAATGATTCATATACTGAAGAACCAAAAGAGCCTGTTAAAGTTGTCATTTTAAAACATGATAATCAAAAATTAACTTCAACAGGATCTTCAAGTGGAAAAGACAAGAAGTCTAAACAAAATAAGACTTCTTTGCCACATAAAAAAGAAGTAACCAGATCTATCTCCTCCAAAACCTGTTAAAAATAATATTAGACCACCTTTTAAAAATGACAAAAATAACTCATACTGATCAACCAAAAGAAAAACAATTTTCTAAGATTCCTTATGAAAATATATTAAGGAATAGGCCTAGAAAATGTTATAGATGTCATCATATTGGTCATAAAGGAGATGAATGCTGGACTTATCTGTCAAATCCTAGATACTCAGTACCAAAGAAAAAGAGAGAGAATAAGTCAGTATCACCAAAGAAAACCTCCAACGTTTCTCCTAAAGTGATACTGACCTCTCCATCTAAAGAGATTAGGACTAAACATGTTTCTCCTACCAAAGGTCCCTTTAAAAATGGGTTCCTAAAAAGAACTAATCCTTATTTTGTATCTTGTGCAGGGTGATAGAAAATGGTACCTTGATAGTGGCTGCTCAAGACACATGACTGGCAGTATGGAATACCTTCTAAATTATACACCAGAGAAGGGTCCTTCTGTCAAGTTTGGGGATGACTCAGTAAGGAAAACAAGAGGATATGGAGTAATCAAAGAAGGCAACATAACTTTCAAAAGAGTTGCCTATGTAGAGGGTCTTAAACACAATCTGCTTAGTATCAGCCAGATGTGTGATAATGACAACGAAGTAGGATTCAGGAATACTGCAGGAATCATCTATAATGACAAGGGGCAACCTGTACTCATTGCTGGAAGAGAGAAAGATGTCTATGTGGTCAACTTTTCTGAACTAGACCCTACTCTCAGAGTTTGCCTGCTTTCTAAAGTCAATCCAGAACTGAACTGGATGTGGCACAAGAAACTCTCTCGCATCAACTTCAAAAACATCAATGGGCTCAGTACGAAGAAGTTGGTGAGAGGGTTTCCCACAATTACTTATTCAAAAGATAAGTTGTGTACAGCATGTGAAATGGGCAAGCAGAAAAAGAGTTCATTTAAATGAAAAGTCAACCATTCTATTAATGACCCTCTTACAATGATACATATGGATCTTTTTGGCCCCATCGGTACACCATCTCTGGCCAAAAAGATCTATACATTGGTCTTGGTAGATGAATACTCAAGATACACTTGGGTCATCTTCCTTAAGACCAAATCATATGCTACCACAGAAATCATTGCCTTCATCAAAAGAGAAGAATTTCCAAAGGGCAACAAGGTCAAGCAAATAAAAAGAGACCATGGTACTGAGTTCAAGAACTCAGTACTGCAGATTTCTGTGAAGACAAAGGAATCGTACAAAACTTCTTTGCACCCTACACACCACAACAAAATGGTGTTGTAGAAAGGAAGAATAGAACACTTATTGAAGATGCAAGAACTTTGTTATGCCATGCTAGACTGGCACTGAGCTTCTGGGCTGAAGCTGTAAACTGTGCAAACTTTACACAGAACAGAGCCACTATAGTCCAGAGACATCACAAGACTCCTTATGAGTTATATTATGGCAGAGTTCCTGATGTGGAATATTTCCACATCTTTGGGAGCAAATGTTTTGTACTTAGTACTAAACAAAATCTAAACAAGTTTGCTCCCAAAGCAAATAAAGGCGTGTTCATGGGCTACTCACCACACTCCAAGGTCTTCAGAGTGTATGTTATCTGTTATCTCAACAAAGGTGATTGAAGAATCCATCCATGTCACTTTTGATGAAAATCCGGATGAGCATTCTACTTCAGGAAAGGAGGACATAAGTGGTATAGAAACCTTATGTAATCCAGAAAACTCCAATGCTGACCAGCCCAAGTCTCACCCATATTATGTTCCACATGTCTGAGTGATACTGATCAAGATAGAACTCAGTATGAAAGAACTGCAACCAATACTGAGGTTCCCATCTCTGAGAACCCCAACACTGAGTTCTCAAATATTGATCTACACAACTCCACTTATGAAGAAGGTGAAACATCCCACACATTCCAAGAAACCACCTCAAATCTGCAAAATGAAGAAGACCATCAACCTGCATTGTCTCATACTGAACAAAACATAGATCAGTATCAGACAGACATCACTCCAGCTCAACAAGATATTGTTGACCTTGCTTCAAATGCCCCCTTAGGAAACAATCTAAGGGAACACAGAGACCATCCACATTCAAATATCATTCGTCCTATTGAACAAGGTGTCCAAACAAGAAGAAAACTAGCATTTGAACCCGAAGCTACTGCAAATATTTGTTTCTTTTCAAGCTTTCTATCTGCCATGGAACCAAAAAAAGATGATGAAGCTGTATTAGATGAAGACTGGGTAGAAGCTATGCAAGAAGAGCTTACAGAGTTTGAAAGAAACAAAGTATGGAACTTAGTACCATCCCCTTCTGGAAAGACTATTATGTGTACTAAGTGGGTGTTTAGAAACAAGATGGACAAAGATGGAGTATTGATCAGAAATAAGGCAAGACTGGTTGCTCAGGGTTACAGGCAAGAGGAAGGAATTGACTATGATGAATCTTTTGCACCAATTGCCGGAATTAAAGCAATTAGGTTGTATCTTGCATATGCAGCTTTCAAGACCTTCAACGTGTATCAGATGGATGTCAAGAGTGACTTTCTCAATGGAAAATTGCAAGAGGAAGTTTATGTTAAACAACCCCCAGGTTTTGTTGATCATAAATTTCCTAATTATGTTTTCAAGCTTGATAAAGCTTTGTATATGCTCAAACAAGCTCCCAGAGCCTGGTATGATACCCTGTCTGAGTACTTAATTGAAAATAAATTTACAAGAGGTAAAATAGATAAAACTTTATTTTCAAAAAGAAAAGGGTCTGACATTTTACTCATTCAAATATATGTTGATGATATTATCTTTGGCTCTACTGACAAATCAATGTGTGATTGGTTTGCTAAGATAATGTCATCTCAGTATCAGATGAGTATGATGGGAGAACTTACTTATTTTCTTGGTTTATAAGTTGATCAAAAGCCTGATGGCACTTTTATAAACCAAAGTAAGTATGTGCATGACATGCTGAAGAAATACATATTTGAAAATTTATCTTCTATGCACACCCCAATGAGTACTTAGGATAACATAAGTAAGGATGAGACTGGTAAGCCAGTATATCAATCCACATACCGTGGTATGATTGGTTCCTTACTTTACTTAACAGCTAGAAGGCCTGATATCATGTTTGCAACATGTTTGTGTGCTTGGTATCAGGCTGATCCCAAGGAATCACATATGAAAGTTGTTAAGCGTATCTTCAGATATCTTTCAGGTACTCCTAACATGTATCTTTGGTATCCCAAAGACTCAGCCTTTGACCTTGAAGGGTATACAGATGAAGATTTTGCAGGTTCCGGGTTGGACAGGAAAAGCACAAGTGGAGGATGCCAATTCCTTGGTGGAAGATTGGTTGGTTGGTCATCCAAGAAGCAAAATTCAGTAGCAACTTGCACAGCAGAAGCAGAATATGTTGTTGCAGGAAGTTGTTGTGCTCAAGTCTTATGGATGCAGTGGCAACTCATGGACTATGGGTTCGATATTCAGAAGATACCCATCCATTGTAATAACAAGAGTGCTATTGTTATCACTGAGAACCTAGTCCATCACTCAAGAACAAAGCACATTGATATCAGACACCACTTTATCCGAGATAATGTGGAAAAGGGTAAGGTTGAGGTAGATTATGTTCCCACAGAGGACCAATTGGCTGATGTGTTTACTAAACCTCTCTCAGAAGAAAGGTTTATTTATCTACTAGGGCAATTGGCCATGCTGAATCCTTAAATCTTCTCAAAATTTTCTGATACTGTCTGCCTAGTATTGGGTCCAATACCGACATACTCAGTATCACTCTTCTGGTTTATCAAAATTAATTTTTTTTCATTAAATTATAGGTTAAATTAAATGTTTTTATAATTTTTAAAATTTTTAAAATTTAATTTTTTTTAAGTCAGTATTGGGAGTCCTGGAGTGTTAAAACTTATTCTAACCCTCATACTCCCCAACGGTAACCTTTCTTAATAGAAACGTTACCGTTGGAACAGGATAAGGCTGTCATTTCAGCCGTTTTTACTTCCCAATACCGTAATTATTGCTATTTTCCATATAAATAACCGTTTTCTCTTTATTTAAATCATTTTAACTGTTCTTTCACTCTTTCTTCTCTAATTCTCTCTGCGATTAACTATTTTACTTTCTCTTTGCAAGCAAAATCCTTTCTATTTCGTAAATCACAGATACAAATGGCGAATTCCCAATTCATAGCGCCGAATGCTGCACCAGCCAAAGATTTTCAACGTGATGAACATCCGAAGTTCTCAAGGAAAAACATCACAACGAATTTCGTCATTCCTGGAGGTTGGGTATGTCTTCCATTCCGGAAAATGGTCACTTATCTTAGACATAACCCAATCTCACATGCTCTCCAACTGTCCCCGAGAGGAATATACCCTGCAATGTTGTGTGAGTTCTGGTACACCGCAGAAATGGACTCACCAGACATGATAGCAGGGTGGGTTATTCGAGATCAACGAAGAGCGTTTATATCAACGACAATCATCAGAGAAACACTTCGTTTGCCTGCCCATGCTCAGTATGAAGAATTTGTTGATCGTGATACTGCGCGATCAGTATTGCCTCTCCTAGGCAGACATCATACAACGGGCACTATCAAGAGGCATGAATTTGGCCCAATGTGGGGGATTATGATTTCAACAATAATCCGGTGTATGACTCACAAAACAGGGGCCCTTGATCAAATTAATGATTTTGGAATGCAGATGGTACATGCCATATACCACAACAGAGAAATTGACTATGCAAGATGGATATTCAATAAACTGGCCTCACTTGTTCAAGCCAGACTCCGAGCTCCAAATGTTCCATTTTTGCAGGTTTCTGTCCATCATCTTTCAGCATTCCATGCCAAGGGAGATGTATGATGATTTCGAAGGTATACGGGCAGATCTTCCTTTTATTAATGAGAGGATTTACTTTCATCAACCTAGGGCAGAAGAACCACCACTGAGTGCCACTATGTTAGTCATTCTCAGGCTCACATAAATGATGATGATGAAAATGATTTTGATATTGAATCAACTGCAGACAGTGATGATGATGATAATGATGATGATAATGGTGGTGAAAATGCTGATCAAGATGTTGAGATGGTGGATGCTCAACCAGAACAAGAACCAGTGCAGCCAAATATTCCACAACCTGAACAGGATCCTGATGCTCCTCATACCGCATCAGATACAGATTTCGATACCGAGTCACTTCCACAACCCTTGTTTGCTGGAAAAAGAAGAAGAAGTTTGACCCCAGTAATCATGGGGGCTCTTTCATCAGATACTCTACAGCATACACATGTTACATCATTGATTGCATCTCTTAAAGGGCACAATCTGATTGCTGCAACTACAGACCTTCCAGGACCATAACAAGAACCCATTGCTCAACCAGTAGAGGAACCCCATGTTCCTCTTGATGTGGAAATAGCCTATGAGCAACATCCTATGGAAGGTGCTCAGAATAGAGAACAAGAGGATGCTGAAGGTTCAAATCATCATACAAATGATCCAGCACCGAGCTCTGCAGATAGAAGAAGGGAATCTGACAAAGTCTCAGGTATGAATCTCTATAAATCCCTTAAACTTATATATATATATATATATATATATATATATATATATATATATATATATATATATATATATATATATATATATATATATATATATATATATATATATACTTCCTCCATAGAGACTAAGTATTGATGAGTACCACCTCAATACTGACCAAAGTTATAATCGAACTTTCAAATATATATTCTTTTATGGCCAACATAGTTAGCCCACTACTACTATGCACCATTCATACACTGAGCACTCAATTGATCACTGTCAGTCTACAGTTGTCTCAACATTTAAAGAGACAATGGTGGTTGATGTCACACTGACACACACTAGTGATGCTTGAATCGTGTCTAACTTATCTTTGAGTTGGATCACATGATTTAAGAAGTGATCACAAACCCTTAAGCCACAATAGCCAAATATTTTTCCATGGGGTTTTAGCCACATTTTTGTTATCACTCCAATACCGAGTGATAAACATTGAAAATCAAAGAAGCATCTCCCAGGCTTCAATTTCCCAACCAAAAACCTTTTCAGAAAATGTGACTTATCCTATACTGAGCTACAAAAATATTCAGACTCACCTTTTACTGAAAATTTCTTACACATGCTTTGCACAAGTCCACAATATTTTATCATGAACCAGATAATATACAGACTTCAAAAATTCTATTTAAGTGATTATAGAGTTAATCAACACCACATTTCTATATGATAAACAATCCTATACTAACCAGTTTCTATTTTTGTTTCTTTAGCACCATCTGTGTAGGGTAATCTAGCGGTACTGGCTCCAGAAGAACAAGTGTCTCTGCAGACAATCATGCAGCAAATCCTGGCCATGTAGAACACACAGAATAAAATTCTGGCCAGGATGGACACCATGAGTAGTGAAATTGACTCCCTAAAATAGTTAGTGTCACTACTCCAACAAAAACATCAACGTCCACTGACTCCACAATCTCAACACAGTGGAGACAATGAAGATCAAGGTGGAGGTGATACTGAGCCTAGGAAATCACCCTCCAATGCAGATCCTGAGGGTGATACTGATGCTGGTACTGAGCCTATGCCATCTCCAACAAATGAAGATCAAGAAGGAGACATAGGTGGTGATACTGAACCTCTTCCGTCACCATCCAATGATTACAATAAGGGGGAGAAGAGACAAAGAGAAGATGAGGTTGATCAACCTGAGCCATCTGCTCATGGGGAGAAAAGAAGGAAACTAAATGAAGATCAACCTCCACAACAACAACAACCATCTCAGCAACTCACTCATACTGAACCAGTTCGGTTTCAGTATGAAAGAAGAAGACAAAGAGGAAGGTCAGTACTGCAACAACTTGAAGAACAATCTGAGCCATCTGCTCAGGGGAGACTGATACTGACCAACCTCAACAGGTTGATACTGAGCCACCTGCTCAGGAAGTGAACAACCTGCAGATAGTGGTTTACAGGCATTTTATCTGGCCTATTGCTGATGATGAAGATGAAGAACCAAATCCAGTGCCAACTCAAAATTTCCTAAATTTTGCACTGGATATGGCTGATAAAGAAAGCTCTTCATCATCATCCTCCGATTATGAAGAGCCCCCAGAACAACCACAATATCCTCAGGCTGATCCATCTCCAAGGGCACCTAGAAGACCAGTCACAAGAAGAATGTCCAGAGTGGTAATGTCCTCTGAATCAAGTGAGGAACCTGCTCCAGCTCCTTTAATCACCAGATCTAGAAGATCTTTTCGTGATACTGAGGAGGTTCCAAGAATGACTGCTCAACAGATTGAGGATGAGGCACGGAAATTCTTTGCCTTACATGCCTGTGGAATCAAATAAGAAGAACCAATGACTGATACTGAGACTGATGTTCCTTCATCATCTCACAGAATAAGAAGGATATGAGCTGACCTTCGACAACAATATTGGAACTCAGTGGCTCAAAGAACAAGGTATAGGGAGACAAGAACGGATATGCTGAGAAAAAGAAATTTCCTCAGTGTAAGGGATATATACTGGCTTAACATTCATGTCAACAAGATCAAGGTCAAAACTGTTGATAGGTCTATTGTTGCAAGCTGCACTGGACCAGTCAGTCCTCACATGAAGATCTTCATTCATGATATCCAAAACATGGGACTCCAAGACTAGATCAAAATTACAAGACTGATCAAGGAGTTGCCATCAAAATCTTCTGAAGCCCAAGTAATGGTAGATGAAATCTGGGTTGTTGCTGCAGTGTGCTTTCAAAAATGCATACTATTTCCAAGGGAGTACAGGGCACTCAGTGTACTGACTAAGGCTTACAGAAACAATAAACCTGAATATCTCAACACATTTAGATTCTTAAACAAGTACCCTTTTCCTCCTAACCATGTCTTTCAGGATGAAAAGAGCACCATATATCCAACATCTGGATATATGTATACTGACTCAGAAGACATGGAATGCTTCATCACAGAAGAGGATCTCCTAAAGGCCAACATCAGTCATCTGGTTAGAGTGAAGTGGTTGATAACCAAGACGGAAGATTCTTGGTTCAGAAAGAAGATTCTTGGTTCAGAAAGAAGATTGTTGTTGTGCTCAACAACAGAAGAGATGAACTAATAAAGAGAGAAGAGTTCATCCACATCAAGCAAGAAGTCTTCTATGAGCAGGAATCCATCAACAGCAGATGAAGAAGAAGATTCAGCTATTTTGATGAGGAAGAAGACTCTGCTGTCTTCTTATTTTTGTCTTGTTTTGCTTTATTCCTTCTCTTTGTAATATTGGCTTGTCATCATTAGATAGGGGGAGATTGTTAAGGCAAAAAGCCTTACCCCATTAGGATCTTAAGATAACAAGACAACCTAGACTAGCTTAGATTAGTTTGTAGAATAAATTAGCTAAGTCTCGGTGCAATACAGAGAAGGCAGTATTGGCCAGTCAGTATTGGAACTCAGTATTGAAATTCAATACAAAGTGGAAGGACTAAGTTAAACTTTCCAAGTTTAACTGACCAGATCAAATCCCTTTGATCTCGGTCGCTTTCCTTTCTCAGTCCTTCCCTACTCCTTTCCTATTTTGTAAGATCTCTATAACACTCTAAATAGAGATCACTTGGCAAAGGAGTACTCTCCAATTTACACGTTCATTCACATACTTTGTAATTGTACAGTGGTCTTGTTTTTCCGCAACAAGCCACACTTAGTGGAATATTACATTTGACTATAATCTTGTGTTCAGTACATTATTTGTCTTACGTAATCAATTTCTATCTAAATAACATACAAACCAGGGTTGTTGTGACCTACAAATACACTCTCCAACGTCGTTAAACCTAGGTCTTGCAATTGCTGCAAGGAACATAACTTTTGCAATAAATCTTTTACTTTTGCAATGCCTATACGGTTTGTTTTCATGAGGAAGAACGTAGTATGTTGACTTACATTTAGTGATGTAAAACCATTTTTCATCGATATGGATTGTGTTGAACATGTTGTTAAATTGTGGATTTTCAGATAATGAATCTTGGTTTAAAGCTTTCATGCAAAATGTTAACCTTTGCTTCATATTTTCTTCGGTTAGACTTGGTTTCATAGCATTTGACTGTCTCTTTAGTAAACCTTTTTTTACTAACCTGTGAATTGTGGACTTTGAGGCCTGAATAGCATGAGCTAAAGATCTGATTGTGGTTCGTTTATGCAACGGAACTTGGAGAATATTCTCGATATCCAACACTTTGCATTGCATCGCTCGTTTCCAGATTTTATAAACTGATTTACGAGAGACCCCAAATTCCGATGATGCGGCATTAAAACCACCACGTTTCACCTTGCCAGTAGGACATCTTTGAAGCAAATATCTATCAATTTCTTCCTCTCATCATCAGAAAGTACCATTGAAAAAGAGTTAGTGTAAGTTATAAAGTGAGTTGGTGAAATAAATTCTCATATTTATATGGCTCGTAACTTTCAATTTGAATGTTGAAATTTTCATATTTTGAATATGGAGGCAAATCTCAATTTATGGAGGCAAAGTTACTGGAAGAATCGGACACCAATTTTGGTGGGGGAAAAAGTCAAAGAACGAAATAGTTGCAGAGTTCTCATATGATTTAGAAAAAATATTATGTAGGCTAACACATTCTCTCTCTAAACTAACCCTATATTTTAATCAAATTTATTACAATGACCCCACCATTAATTATCTCCTAAAATCTTGTGCCCATGAGAAATGAAAACTTTTTTGTGGGACGGAGGGAGTATTATGGATAATCTATAATTAACACATTTTATATTACTCAACTAGTAAATGTACAAGTACTTGTATTAATTAGTTAGTTAAACTAATCTAGTAATAAGTTAAATTCAACTTAATACTTAACTAATTTATAATGACTATTATAAATCATTCCTCTTCATATATCATTGCATATCTTACTCGTATTACATGCACTCACCGGTGTGACCCTTAAGTGTTTCGTAAGCATGGATGTGTCATCATAGGTTGACTAACTGTGCACATAATTCCAACAAAGGACGATAGGAATTAGATTTCATAGTGATTTATGTTAAGTGTTATTCAGTTGAAATTGTAGTGAAAATTAAATTGTATGAACTGATAATCTATTTACGGAGATTAAATAATGTGCAAGTGTTATATCATTCATATAGTACTTAATTATTCCATTTCACCTTCGCATGTTTAGAACCTATTCCAAAGTAACCTAAGAGATTACTTAAACGTCCACAGTCAATCATTCTCATGGGAATGAGAACTGAATTAAGATGTCATGGGAGAGTTTGTAGATTGGTAAAAAGGATGAACATCAAATGGAGATTGTTGCTACTCTCATGAGCATTTAAAAGGTGTTTTAAATGTTGGACTAACCCACGCTCAGAGAATTACCCCATGGACTTCGTCATGGGTAATCGTGAGACGGTAATATCGTATCAGTCTTCAAACCAAGATGCATCATCTCCCTAGTACGTTTTCGTGATGCATTGGTCTAAGTCCAACGCTATTTGTAACTGGTTGCTATACAGATTAGTTCCATGTGTCATGTGATGACTGTGAAAGAGATGGTGTAGTTAAGGTTTATTCGTTCCCTCTGATCATAGTGAGAGAGGATATATCTATGGGGGGCCATGTTGATTTGATGTGACATTGAAGTACCTGCGCAGGTAATGACTAAATTGAAAGTTCAATTAAGTAGTCAAACTATCATCATAAATCTCGAATCATGAAACATAATCGTAACTAGAGTGATTGACAAGTCCATGTCACTAGCTATGTGATATCGTGAAATGAAGGACATATGATCCCTTATCTTAGGATTGATTCTGATAGTTCAGAGTTCAGCAGCTGCACATGATATGCACACTCTAAAGTGTATACGCATAGCGTTTATAGTTGATTAGATGTCCAAGTGGGAGACTGTTGGTAATGGTGTCCAACACATCAAATAAACCGGTATTCCGGTTCGGGAATTTTAGAGTCCTATTCGGGTTGCCCTCGAGGAGTCAACGAACACGGGAAATAACGAGACATTTAATTAATAGTTTAATTAAAAGACTATCGGGCTAAACGGGCTAAACTAGTTAATGGACAATTAACTAGTTAAAGGTATTGGGCCAAGTATTAAGTTAATAAGATTAATAATACTTGTGGGCTAATTAAAGGTGGGCTTGGACTAATTAGAGTTTGACTCTAATTAGGTTTGGTCAAGTATAAATAAAAGGTTAAGGGCATTAACCTAAAACTTGTTCTTTTGGTTTATACCCCATTCGGCCGAACCCTCCACAGCCACCATCGACCGCCGCTAACCCGTCGTTAGGCCGCCGTCGCACCACCTCCGCCGTCGCACCACCGCCGCCGTCGCACCTCCGCCGTGCGCCGCCTCTAGTGAAACTGAAATTGTTTTCAGTTGTGTTTTCGGTGCTTGTTTCTCAAGGCGCTTTATACTACCTAGTGGTATATTGTCCTGTTCGTGACCAACCTTGGGTGTGAATCGATAGAAGGATTCTTTCTTGGATCCTAGCATTGTTGTAGTAACGTGGCTCGTACTGGATCACAAGATTTGCAATCTCCAAGTGCTACGAATGAAAGTTTTCGAATTACCTATTTAATTAGTTTATTAAATTCATCTAGTTGCTTTAGATTTGTAACCTAACGGTCCAAACGTTTTATAAACCGGGTTTATTATTTGTCAAGTTAATTGTAATTCCGCGACAATTAAATTGTGACTGGATGCTGAGAAAACCTAGCAAAATCTAAGATCGGAAGAAGATTTAAAGGTAAAGTTGCGATCGTTAGACTGTCCGTAACGCATGACCTTTTCAATGGTCACGACCGCCATGTCAGCGTCCTCGACGCGTCCCTCCCCCTTACACAAAATCCCCTGGACGCGTCCCCCCCCCCCTTGGTCGTGTGCACGACCTTCCCCCCTAGTGGTCGTGTGCACGACCTTTGCCGGTCATCTCTTTTCCTTCTTTTTTGCCTTCTTTCATACACACATATATTAATAATTAATAATAATAATTTAATAATATATATTAATAAAACTGAAATTAAAAAAAATTGGTTGCGGGTTCGGTCGCCCATTACGCCACTTTGGTCACTGTTTGGTCATGTTTTATCAGGAGAGCGAAAACTGATGTGGCACAGAGGTGGCAAGGGTGACCATCGGTCACCCATTACGCATAGTGGCAAGGGTGACTATCGGTCACCCATTACGCATAGTCTTACAGCTTCAACTCAAGGCACATGTTTCAGTATTGCTCAACGTCTTGGTTTAGAAGGTGCATGTGTCATCTCCTCTCGTAGACAGGTTCTTCAGTTTCAATTTTCGCAACGCCAGTTTTAGGGTTTTAATGATAAAAATTAAAAAGCACCTTCAATATGTGAGGAAAATAGCATTTTTAAGTTTTATTTCAAATTTTGGGTAAAATAACACTCCGTTAGTTTATAATCATGTAGGAATGAAATAATACACTTATTGAAGCGGTTACGATTTAATTTTTCTGATTATTCAAATCTAATTCAAGACTTCCATATGCATCTTTTAGTAAAATTGAAGCTCAATTGTTCTGTTTTTGAATATTTTTCCGCTTTTGAACACAAATTGGTCATAATCTGATCATATTTGGTATAGAGATACGTTGATGAGGAAAATAGAATAAACTCAAGGCGCAAGGAATCCAAGTTTTGGGGTTGTTATGCCATGTTTCCAATGCACAGCATAGAATGAATCTTGTTGACCAGACAGTTGAGGTGAAGATGAACTTTGACCTGTTTTTCTATATTATACTTGCAAATTCAAGAATTAAAAATGCAAATTAGAGTTTTCAAGTTGATTAATTAGGTTTGTGTAATCTTGTTTTCGGTTACAGAAATACGCGAAAATAGATGTAATAGTATCAAATGCTGCTGTTATTCCCTCAGTTGATACAATTCTCAAAACTAAAGAATCTTTCCTCGACAAAATGTGGGAAATGAACGTTAAGACCTCTATACTGCTTCTTCAGGTTAGTCTTTCAAGTCAACTCTTTGGTCAACTGTAAAGTTTGTAAGTTGAAGGTGTCATACTTGAGTTTTAGAAGTAGTGAGGATGCAGAAAGAGTGCATGTAAATTTTGATTTCTGGACACATAAGTAGGTATAATTAGTAGGCACCAATAATATTTCTCTATAATAAAATATGTTGCAAATACGATATGTTATATATATGAGTTTATGTTATTCTTGTGATCGGTCGAAGGGAAATTGTTCGATTATTGGGTTTATGAGTAGAGATGGTGTTAGGTAATATTTATTGTAACCAATAGTCTAGGGACTTGTCTTGACACATTGTATATGTTTAAACTAGTGATTAGGATTACCATAGACAACTAGTGATAGGGTATAAGTAGGCAATGTTTAATCACTGATTGTAACTTTCACACAATTAATTAAAACACATATTGAAAGTTCTCTCCTCCTTCTCTCTACTTTCTCACTCTTAAAGCCCTTATTTCTTCTTCAAGTTTCTACCTAAAATCTTCATCTATCAATCAAACAATGGATTGATTGATTGTTCAAGGAATCACAATTGGTATCAGAGCACAATCCACTTGGAATGGATCCAAATCCGTGCTCAATTGATCCATATTTGAAGATTTTTGAAATTTTGGAAAAAGAGATGTGAATTTTTTGTTTCAAAATTTTTGTTAGAAATCGTTGATTTTATTGGATAATCGCATTTCTCCTTTGATTCTAAGCACTTTAGAATCAAATATCGTTGCAATCCATCAAGTATTGATCTCAATTTGATGATTTTGTGAAAAACTTAAAAACTCAAAAATTCTACTGAAAAATCGAAATTGTGGTCTGATTTGTAACGATTTGAGGAATATTATTGCATCACACTGTTAGAAAAGTGTTTTCTAACATTTTGGGATTTGAATCACTGGTTTTGGTTAAGATTTGAGCAAACTAGGATCAAATTAGTGAAGTTTTTGAAACTTGCGTACCGTCTGTTTCGTTCAAGACCGAGCTTTTCCACAGAAACTGTTCTCGACTCGAGAACCATTGATCTCTACTCGCCAAATCATCTCGACTCGAGAAGTCAAGTATTGATCTCGACTCGGCAAAACACTATTCTCGGCAAAAAATTGTTCACGATACGAGAACTTTTTGAAAGATCCCGATACGAGAACTTTTTGAAAGATCCCGATACGAGAACTTTTTGACAGCTCTCTGCTCGGAAAAATTCATCTCGATCCCGACTCGAGATCCTTTATCTTTGAAATTGATCTCGGCAATTGACTCTCGAACCTGATCTTAGCCTCAAATCAATTTCCGATCAATCAATTTCCTTGTTCGACATCTTCTTGTGGTCGGCAATTGATCTCGGCAATTGACTTTGGCATCTGCTTGTGTTCGACTTCAATATTCAGCCCAACAATTAATTTTGATCTCATCTCGTTGTTCCTTGTTCGATACCAGCCCAACACTCAACTAGCCCAAGTTCAATTGAAGGCCCAAAGTCAATTTTTAACTCAATGTCATTTTTAACTAAGCCAAAATCAAATTTTTACCAGTTAAGTCCAACCCAACATCATTTTCAATTCAAGTTTTAATACAAATTCTAATATTCAAAATTCAATTTAAGTCCAAAACCCTTTTAAACCCAATTCATTTAAACACAATTCAATTAAACATCAATTCCAAACTCAAGAACTGTTAAAAAAAATTAAACCTGAGAAATTTAAATCCAAACCTGATAACTTAACACAAACCCGAGAACCTGGCTAACACGAGATCTTTTACACATCAACCCGAGAACTCGATCAACACTACTAAATCGCAAAAATGGCAAGAGCTAATGCAGAGGGTTCTGATAGATTCAATGAAGAAGCCAACAATGAAATTGAGATAATCAGTTCTCTTTTATCAAATTCTGATAATCCCACTGAACTGAGGGATAAGCTGGTTGTTCCACAAAATGATGAGAATAAGGTACACTCTTCTTCCGTAGGTTCTTCTCTATCTGGCTCAGACTCTGATGTATCAGAAATTTCCTTGTTTAGTGAAAATCTTTTACTTGAAATTGATGAGAAATCTTAGTTGACAAAACAAATAACTGATTTAGAATTTGAGAAAGCACAACTTTTAAATGATTTAAGTCAATGTTCTCTTCAATTAACACAAATGCAAACCATTGAACAAATAAACAAGGAATTACAAAATCAGCTGTCTACGTCACAGTCTGTTTTTCAATTTAAAATATCTGCATTACAAGAAAGTTTACAACTCCAAGTAAACACAAATAATACATCAAATGCACAAATCGTCAGTTTAAAAACAGAAAATGCGACGTTTCGTCGTCAACTTGAAACACTTGTTCCTCAAGTGAATCAAATAATCAATGAGTTACAAAAACAGTTGTTGACTTTTCATGTTGCTCACACCAGTGAGGTCAATCGATTAAACCAAATAATCAATGAGAAATTTTTTGATATATCAAACCATAAGAACATGAAAACAACGTCAAGTGAGAACGATGACTCCAAGAAGTTGCTCAATGACTTAGCTATTGAATTACATAGAGAGCAAGAATAGGTAAAGGCCGCAAAATTCAAGATGAAAAACTACCAAGATCAATTGAATACGGCTGCCATCGAAATTCAAAACTTAAATGAACAAATCAAAGATATAACCAACGGTTTTAAAAAGGAAATCAATGCACAATCAGCCACCATATATAGTCTTACTATCAAAACGGAAAATGCTGAAGTACACATCACTAAACTGGAGCAGACGATTGTTAGAGCCGGTCATACAGTACAGACGATCAAGTTCAATGAACCAAAAGAGTTCAGATCTTACAAATCAAAAGTGGGTCTCGGAGCAGAAAATACTCGTTATCTAGAGAAAGTTGTTGATGTTCTTCCTACATTGTACAACTACGGCTACATGAACTTGGGAATCTGGCAAAGCCAAAATTCCGCAAAATGCGACAACAAAATGCGACTACATGAACTTGGGAATCGATGCAAATCTTCTCGAGGAAATTCCGCACCAAAGCCAAAATCTCCAGGTTCCTCAAAATGCGACAACAAAATCTCTCCCAAATTTTCAGGTTCCTCAAAATGCGACAACCAAACATCTAAAAATTCGTCACCATTTGTGAAGTACAATTGGATTAAAAATGAAAAATCTCATTGGATTGTTCAATCCTCTGGAAAATCATTAAAATGGGTCATCAAATCCACAACTTCTGAACTGCCTTCTTGCAGTTCTCCAAAGTTGTAATTTGATCATAAAATAATGCTACATAAAACACCTATCACCAATCGTTCGGGACCCATACATAATTGGGTACCAAACATGTTTTAATTTTTTTATGTAGAATCTGAGGTACCTTGAGCTTCATCAGCATGGTTTATACACACTTCAGTGTATGACCCGAGCTTCAAAGAAATGGCTTTCAAGTATCTCAGCTTGAAACCCGGTCCTCAACGGTCAATGACTTCTAATCATCACAGATTAGGACCCGCTCGTCATGTTAAACAATCAAAAAGGGGCAGATCTGAATCCATAACCACAAAGACTCTTCTCCACCCCTCTACTGATGTTAAAGGTACGTTTCTGATCTAACAAATTTCAAATACCTTTGTTTTGTCTAGGGGAGAAATATTAATTCTAGGGGGAGAATTAGTATTTCTAGGAGGAGAAATTTTCAATGATCAAAACAAAATACCCAAATTTAAAAATGTTTTTGCTTGTAACGTTGATTATTAGTCGTTGTAATATTCGTAAACGATCTCTCTACTAGAACCCTAGTAAAGATTGCATCTGTTTATTACAAATTCTTTTAATTCTCGTTACTTACTACTTCTAAGACTTACCTTCCCATGGTTTTGCCAAAACCGGCTTTACCTTTCCCAGGGAAACTTTTTCAGCCGATAAATACACTGAGAGGGTTAGGTCTATGGTATAGAATCCGGTGAGTGCAAGGTGATGTGAAAACATGATAACTTTAAGAAAACACACCTTTGAGTGCATCAAACTGTCTATAAACCGAGCAACCTTATCAAAAGTGATCATTCATTCGTTGAGTGTTTCTCTAGACTTTATTGGCCCAGTAAAGCAAATGCACACCACCACCAGCTACTCAAGTCCTCTCAATAGGAATTTGTTTCGTTTCATTAGGGGACGTTGCACATAATCTATCGACTGCTCATTCAGAGTCTGTTGATATTGAAATCATTAACCTCCTGCCTCAGGTTACATCTCTACTGAATGCACAAAGTGTCTAGATCTCACCGACAAATATTTCCAATTTAGGACACATACACTGCTAAAATGGATCTCTGTGAATCCATCGGAACACTCATAGTGGCATCACAATCTGATATTTCACGAGGATTGAGTGGAAATCCTGCTAGAGCTAAAATCGCGCCAACTCTAAATACAGTTCACACTGTTGAATCGACCGTTGTGAAAACGACTACTGATTCAAATGTTGTGTTAACGGCTACTCTATGTGAGTCATGTGTTACACTTAAATCGAAGGTTGCTCGGCTCTATTATACACAATCAATCAAGCAGCAACAACTTATACCGGAGATGTCAATCGTTTCTATGGAAATTCATGTGATTCATACAAACTTAAAAAGCAAATGATGATTAATTGCACATGAGCGTTATAGAATACTTCAAATTACTCCTATGATCTGCTATATCCGGCATGATCTTCCCAGGAGCCACCTACGGTATAGGAATTGATGTAAGGGTCCATTAAGTCTAGGTCAGCAGAATCAAGTATCACGGGATCTTGATTGGGGTGTGATGAGATAAAAAACAATTGAGAAGGGTGATGAAGTTTGGGCTGTAAATCAGCTTATCATTTTATAAATGTAAAAAAACAATGTTATACACGACGCATTCAAACATTGTTGATTACTTCCAACACATGATGAAGTTTATGAGGGAGGAGTTGAAAATTTAAAAAGAGAGCTTGAGTGACGAGTGCGTGACAGGGTTAAATAAAACGAAAAACCCTTACCAGACCGACTAAAAAGCTGGGGAGCCACATTTTTACCAGACTGCATATGGTTCTTTCTGATATTGAAAGAGTCGTCATGGACCCAGTGATGCAATGCACAACCCTCCTAACTACTCAAGTACTTCTTAAAAAGTTCTTGTTTCATTTTTCACGGAGATTAGCTCATATGCTATCGACATCTCATTTGGAGGTTGTTGATATTGAAACAAGAGGACAATTGTCTCCAGTCCTACCAGTGCTAACATCAAAGCCAACACTAAACGTAGGTCACACAGTTTCTGTAACTGTTGTGTTAACGGGTAATCTATGTGATCCCGGTTTACCCTGATTGACTGTGGTGCAGGATTTGATAACCGTACTCCAACATTATCAACAACGGTCTGAGAATCAAATGAAAACTACAAGATCGTATTTTCATGTCATCAACGGTCAAGAAGAATTAAACGACAAGAAGATAAGACCGTATTCCTACACTACCAACATCGTTCAAGAAGTCCGATGTTAAATTTGATGACCGTACTTTAACCTTATCAACAACGGTTAAGAAATAAAATGATAAACAATAGGACCGTACTTTTACGTCATCAACAACGGCCAGGAGATCAAATGATAAACAAAAGATTGTACTCTTATGTCATCAACACGGTCAAAGAATTAATCGATAAACAATAGACCGTAATCCAAAATTATCAACAATGGTCAAGTTTTACCTGATAAAATGTGTTATATATTGATTAATTCAAAAGATGAATATATCATTATTCAACACATTTTAATCAATAGGCTTCGTCGTACTCAACTTATTTCTTTCCTTAAATCGAATATTCTTCCTAATTTCAACTTGCAGAACTTCACATTTTACATGTTGAATCAGATAAATCTAATTCATCATGAGGGGGAGAAGATACATTACAGAAATTTTTTTTATAAAGAATTGAAACTTTCAGAGGAATATTCTTCTAAAGCTCAATCTGCGGGAACAAATTTGGGGGAATCTTTTAATTGTATGGAGATTATCGATACGTTAGCCCAGTTTACTCCACAATAATAAGATATATGCACCAGTTAAGGGGGAGTAAACAAGAAACCAACGACCTAACGAAGATTTCAAACAACTTTTATAGTTGAATTAGGAAATTCGTTCACCGGAGAGTAAATTTCAAAACGTTCAGTTCAACTCCCGTGAAGAAATAATTGTGTGTTCAAGGGGGAGAGTAAACTTTATCAACATTTTACCCTAACAACAATTATCAAGAATAGATCGACATAAAGCCATAAACTTCAAGAAAAGACTTCCGCTGTTTATCTCTCTATCATTATAGGTCTTATTTTTAGTCGATCAATATGTATCTTCAGTCAAAAGTCTTCAAAATACATCTTGTTGGTTGAAAAGCTACAAGAGGTATTCATATTCACAGGTGAACAAAGCTCAAGCTGATCATGATACGGAATTATATAAATGAAAAATCTACAAGGTTCAACTTTTGCTCAAGATGAAGACTTCGCAGATACGCTTCCCAGACTATTGTTACAAAGGGGGAGATTGTTAGGTCATATTTGTTGTAACCAATAGTTTAGGGACTTGTCTTGACACATTGTATATGTTTAAGCTAGTGATTAGGATTACCATAGACAATTAGTGATAGGGTATAAGTAGTCAATGTTTAATCACTAACTGTAACTTTCACACAATTAATCAAAACACATATTGAAAGTTCTCTCCTCCTTGTTGGAGATAATGGAAATACCCGTTAGGGTTATATGTTGTATTGATACGATATAAATAGAGTTACAGATATCAGATAGTTACACAAAGGGCCCCTCACTATACATTATAAACATAAGGGATACATTATAACTAACTATTTAACACACACCCCACAGTCGGAGCTGGAGGATCCTGTATGCTCAAACTGGTCCGAATATCCAAAAAAAGTTGTGTAGGTAGTCCTCTGGTAAATATATCTACAAATTGGTGTGCTGAAAGAACATGCAACACCCTCACATGACTAATCGCAACGCGTTCCCTGAAAAAATGTAAATCAATTTCCACATGTTTGGTTCTTTGGTGCTGAAACAGGTTAGAAGCCAAATAAACTGCACTTACATTATCACAAAACGTAATTGTCGACCGAGACAATGGAAAATGTAACTCAATGAGGAGGTTCCGAAGCCAAGCGGATTCGGCAACAGCATTAGCGACACCCCGATATAAAGTCTCCGCGCTGGACCGTGACACAACATGTTGTCTCTTGGATGACCAAGACACAAGGTTCTCACCGAGAAAGACGCAGAAACCAGAGGTGGACCGGCGGGTTTCAGGACAACCGGCCCAATCAGCATCTATGTAAGCAACCAAACGATCGATAGGAGACGCACGGAGCTGAAGCCCGTGCGTCAGAGTGCCTTTGAGATACCGAAGAATGCGTTTTAAGGCATTCATGTGAGGTTCTCGAGGATCATGCATGTAGAGGTAGACTTGTTGAACAACATAAGCAATATCTGGACGTGTGAACATAAGATATTGTAAAGCACCGGCAAGGCTCCGATAAAAGGTCGGATCTGGAACCGGGGTACCCGTAGAAGGCAAGTTCGAGCCTGTTTCGGCGGGGGTATTTCAAGTATTGCGTGTGAGCATGTCTGCTCGTGCCAGAATCTCGCGAGCAAAGGCGGACTGAGACAGGAAGAGTCCAGTGGCCGTGCGAGAGGAGGCAATCCCAAAAAAATAAGACAATGACCCTAATTATGTCATGGAAAGCTCAGAGGACAGACGAGAGATGATACGATCCACAAGAGACGAAGAGGATGCAGTCAAGATGATGTCATCCACATATGATAAAAGATATGCAGTTTCAGAGCCGCGGTGGAAAGTAAACAGAGAAGTATTAGATTTGCTACTAACAAACCCAAGAAAGGATATGAAGACTGCAAATCGATGATACCAGGCTCGAGGGGCATGCTTGAGGCCATAAAGAGGCTTACGCAAGCGACAGACATGATCTGGAAAAGACGGGTTCACATATCCGGGAGGTTGTTTCATATAAACCTCTTCATTGAGCTCACCGTTGAGGAAAGCATTTTTTTACATCCAACTGATGAACCGGCCAATGTCGTGAGATGGCAATGCTAAGAACGGTGCGGATAGTGACAGGTTTGACAACCGGACTGGACGTCTCATCAAAATCAAGACCCGGTTATTGCGAAAACCCCTGAGCTACGAGACGACCTTTGTATCGGTCAAGGCGTCCCTGGCAATCAAACTTGTGACGATAGAGCTAGCGACATCCAATAATGTTAGCACGTGTCGGACGAGGGACAAGATCCCAAGTTTTGTTGGACAGCAGTGCGGACATCTGATACGAATCAATTAACAAACCAGTGAATCACTAGAACACACACCAATATAACGATAATCGAATGCTTTTATTTGATAATCCTGGAATTGAAGACCCGGGTGTCTCCCTAATAAAACAGTAAAACATGATAACAAAATTCGCCTCCCCCACAAAACGACGGCCGAACCTTATAAATAGGATTTGGCCCAAACCCTAACCCAAAACGTAAAAGGAAAACTAAATAAAATAATATCTCCTAAATTAATAGATAATACCTAAATTTAAATAACAGAATTATCTCTATTAATTAGGATTAGGAACGTATCATTACTCCGCCCCTAAAAACACACCATGTCCTCAAGGTGTGGTCTTGAATCTCATCTCAATCATTCTTGCATTTCGGGACCCATTGTCTGTCTTGTGACTCAATCTCATCCTCCTCCTCGCCTTCCTGTATAATCATAACATGCAAAGTCTTCTCGGGACATTTATGGCCGGGTGCAAACTTCCCGTCACAACGAAAGCATAATCCCTTCGCGTGTTTTTCGGCGTATTCGATATCAGTCATTCGTTTGAAGGGTTGTTCCGTTCCACCCCCGGTGCCATGAGGGATTACCGCAGGCAGACCGCCCATGGTCTTTCCCGTTCCCAACATAACCTGTTCCGGCAGGCCTTCCAACTGAGCGGCTAAGGATTCAAATGCACCCACATACTCGCGAGTTGTTCCATTCTAGTTAATGGACAGGAACTGCTCGTGCAAATCCCCGGCTTGTGACGGTTGAAAATGTTCTAGCAGTTTATTTTTCAACATTTCCCAATGCCGGAACGGTTCACGTCGATCGCTCCACCTGTACCAAGCTAAAGCATGGCCCTCCATGCACAAAACAGCTGCACGTAACCTTTCTACCGAAGTGGACATACCCTGCATATCAAAAAACCGTTCAACTTTGTACACCCATCCAAACGCATCTTCCTCGTCAAATATGGGCATCTTGAGTTTCCGTATCCTATAGTCATTACCTTGAGCCCATCCTCGGTTGTAACTGGTACCCGAGTTGTTTGGGTGGGTCTGCCATATTATTCCGCTGTGGAAACCTCCAGATATGTCTGGGAAATTCTGGTTTGATCTTTCATTGTTCCGGCTTCATTGCAGAATCTCCCATGTAGGCTGCGGAAAACCCTGTGAATCAAAGTGCAACCCTGAGAAACTAGTGTATGCCACAGGTGGTGTCATTGTTGACCTCATGACCGGAACTGTCGGGCGTACAACCCCTCGGCTTGGGGACGGAACAGGAGATGTACCGCTGCTGCCTACAGCATGCGGTGCCACCGTAGTCGCTATACTGCTCGTCGGTGGGGTGGTGGTGTTGACTGGCCGTTGTAGGGTTTTTAATACCCGGGATATCTCAGCGATTTTTTTGTCGGTATCTGCCTTGTTTCGATCAATAGTAACCTGCAACGACACGAACTGCTCCCTGGTTTCCCCTTGGTTCGCTGCAACATCAGCTTTGAATTGAATCAAATCTGCATCAACTTCGACAACTTTTTTGGCCATCTCGATTTCAATTCCACAGTCCTGAGAAAGACTGCTCTGAATAAATTGAATTTTCTTTTCATGAATAGTACCACCGGATGAACAGTGTTCGCGATGAACATTAATCGCTTGAACAGTAATTTTTTTTGTACCGATTGATCCAGAACCGAACAGCTCTGATACCAATTTGATACGAATCAATTAACAAACCAGTGAATCACAAGAACACATACCAATATAACGATAATCGAATGCTTTTATTACATAATCCCGGAATTGAAGACCCGGGTGTCTCCCTAATAAAACAGTAAAACACGATAACACAATTCTCCTCCATCACAAAACGACGGCCGAACCTTATTAATGGGATTCGGCCCAAACCCTAACCCAAAACGTAAAAGGAAAACTAAATAAAATAATATCTCCTAAATTAATAGATAATACCTCATATTTAAATAATAGAATTATCTCTATTAATTAGTATTAGGAACGTATCATTACTCCGCCCCTAAAAACACACCTTGTCCTCAAGGCGTGGTCTTGAATCTCATCTCAATCGTTCTTGCATCTGGGGTCCCATTTTCATTGTTGTGACTCAATCTCATCCTCCTCCTCACCTTCCTGTATAATCATAACATGCAAAGTCTTCTCGGGACATTTATGGCCGGGTGCATACTTCCAGTCACAACGAAAGCATAATCCCTTCGCGTGTTTTCTGTGTATTCGGTATCAGTCATTCGTTTGAAGGGTTGTTCTGTGCCACCCCCGGTACCATGAGGGATTACCGCAGGCAGACCGCCCGTGGTCTTTCCCGTTAGGGTCACACATTGCTTGAGCCATGGATGCCGGTAACGGGGACGTTGCGGAAGAAGCAGAAAGGTTTAGCAATTGCCAAGGCATAAGGGATCCTGTTTGTGATCGGGTGGTCATAAGGTGACCAACGGTGGCAGGAGAGGATGACACGGTCGGGGATGCTGGAGGTGGCATCACGACTGATGGAGGTGGTGCACCCATGATAGATGAAGAAACACGAGTTGTGTCGGAGGGGACAATTGTAGGAGTGCAACTCGGCTGTGTAGGAGTGACCGCTGGGCTGGAAGTAGCCGGAGCGGGGCCATCGACAGTAGGAGGTGTTTGGACGACGACTGATGAAGGAGTGGTAGTCGGATGAGTAGTGCCAGAAGAAGTGTTAACCGGGACAGACTGAGCATCATCAACCGAGAAGAACTCATACTCTTCTTGAGTAGGAGGCGTGTGAAAAGATGTGTATGGAAAAATGTCTTCGAAAAACCGAACATGGTGAGAGATGATGATCTTATTTGTGTGAAGATCATAACACCGGTGCCCGCGGTGATCAAGGGAAGGCCTTAAGAAGACACACGCGGATGATCTGGGAGCAAGTTTGTGTGTGGCTGTGGATGAGAGGTTAGGATAACATAGGCATCCAAAAAGACGAAGATGAGAATAAGTCGGACAGAATCCATACAAAACCTCAAAAGGAGTGCGATTTTGGAGAGTGGTGGTGGGGAGAAGATTGAATGTGTGTGTCGCCATATGAAGGGCTTCGGCCCAAAAAGATGGTGGTAAAGATGCTTGAAAGAGCAGCGTGTGAATGCTATTTGTGATAGTATGAATCGTTCTTTCGGCCTTTCCATTTTGTTGAGATGTGTAAGGGCATGAGAAACGTATTTTTATACCATGAGTTTTAAAAAGATTTAAAAAAGACGAATTATTGAATTCTCGACCATTATCACATTGAAATGACTAGGGGTGAGCATGGGGCGGTTTGGGGTGTTTTTACCTAAAACCAAACCCCGCCCCAAAAGTTCGGGTTTTAAGAAATACACCCCGTTCGGTTTCGGGTTTTTCGGGGTTTTCGGGTTTTTCGGTTCGGTTTCGGGTTTTTTTCGGTTTTTTTATTTTCCTTTAAATTTACTAATTTGTTAACTTAAAAATTAATATTATGATTCAAACTCCCAAAACATAACACACTGCGTTATTAATAAAAAAACAACTAGTAAGTTTAATATAATGTAAAGATAAATTCAACTAACATAACTTGAAATGATGAAAATATAAGAATAAATCACCGAAAAGTTCAATTATATACTTTATTAAAAGATAAAAGATAATTAAATGTCAAATCTTTTATAAGTATAAGAATATATTTAAAAATTTTGAAGGATATAAAATGGCGGGGCGGGGCGGGGTTTTCGGGCGGGGTTTTCATACGCCCCCGTAAACCACCCCAAACATTCGGGTTTCCAAAAGTCAAAACCGTTGACATCGGTTTTTCAAATGGTTCGGTTTTTTCGGGGCGGTTTTTTCGGGGTTTTCGGGTTCGGTTCCGTTTTTCGGTTTTTATGCTCACCCCTAGAAATGACTGAATATCAGTTTTGAACTGATTTTGAACATGGGCAAGAAAAATAGTGAGAGCAGAAAACACATCAGATTTAGCACGCAATAGATAAACCCATAAAAAAAGAGAAAAATATTCCAAAAATAACACAAAATATTTAAAACCACTAATGCTAACAACTGGAGATGTCCAAACATCTGAGTGCACAAGTTCAAACAACCTAGAAGTGCTAGAAATAGACGAACTAAACGAAAGACGACAATGATTACCTAGTTGACAAGCATGACAATTTGATAATGCAGTACTAGAGCACGAAATAAAATTACAACTAGACAAAAAAATTAAAGATAGATGAGCCCGGATGACACAAACGACGATACCATGTATGGGAGGAAACGCCAACGAGGGATGTAGTGGTCGAGTGCGGAGAAGAACGGAGATCGGGGTAAAGGTCACCAACGCTATCACTCCTTTGAAGATGATCACATGTCTCAAAATCCTTTACAGTAAAACCAAAAGGGTTAAATTCAATTGAAGTCCAATGATCGATAATAAATTTTCTTACTGAAACTAAATTTTTAATTATTTGTTGAGACACAAGAATGTTTTTTAAAGACAATTTGTTATTTGAAAAGTGTAAAAAAGTTTGACCAATAAAATCAACCGGTATTTCAGCACCATTACCAACAGTTATGGAACGCGATTTACAAGGTGTAAGGGAAATCACATTACCTTGATTAAAAGTCATGTGGTGTGTAGCACCTGTGTCCATGTAATAATCCAGATCCGATGATGGCTGTTGAATTGACATAGAGCTGAAAAGTGATGCAAGATCTGTAGGTTGATTTGTCAAAGCAATCCCTCCAAAAGCTGAATGTTAAGGCGGCTGAGGAGCACCCGATGGTGGCTGTAGCACTAGCTGGGCAGCTGAAAATCGTTTGGTGGCTTTGCTCCAGCGGCAGAAGGCCATACGATGGGGGCAGCATTTGACTAGTAGTGTAACCCGAAGGCGAGTATTATGGCAAATGCAGTGAACCGGAAAGGTGAGCAGCATACTGAGGTTGGCCATAAGCTTGAAATTGTTGATGTTGGCCGTGACGATGAGAAGACCCACCACCTGCATTACCTGAAACAGGAAACGAACCATCAGAAACAACAGAAGTATTCCCCCACTTAGGAGCAGCCCGAACATTATTTTTATTTTTATTGTTTTTAGTCTTTCCCTCCCATTACCGGTGTTGTTTGAGGATGTATAGACGGCTGAGGAAGAGGAGGTCAAACTGTCAAGTGGGGGGGTCAACGGTGTCGACTCGGGTTTCATGTTGGAGAAGTATATTTTTTGCTTCTAAAAAGGTAGGGAAAGGTTTCGAGTGAGTTATGACATCAATTATACTTTGGTAAGATGGCGGTAATTTTTGAAGAATTTGCATAACCAGTTCAACATCATTTATAGGCAAGTCAACATCGGCTAGGTTATCCACAATATGTTTTAGTGTATGACAATAATCGGTTATGGTCATTGTACCCTTTTGAGTGTTGCGAAAAGTGTCTTGTAATTGTAGTCGACGAGACATTATATTATTAAGGAAAAACATTTCTAATTCATTCCATTAATCTTTTGCGGTACCCTCATCGCTAGAAATAATAGATAGTAAATTTGGATCGCATGAGGCGTAAAACCATGATTTAACTCGAGAGTCAATAGCTTCCCAATCTTCGGCGTCATCACCGGAAGGTTTTGATTTTCCGGTGATATGACCCATAACTTTTGAGCCTTTGCATATGTCCAAAAAAATCCGTTTCCACAATTTAAATCGGTTTCCGTCAACATCTAATTTAAAACTAAATTACGGGTAAACGTTGGTTTGAGAAAAAACGAGTTGTGATGTAGTAGGTGTGGAGTTGGATGTTTGGGCAAGGCTAGTCATTATGGTAATGGGAAAAAATAAGTAAAAACAATAAAATTAAAAAGTAATGAAAGAGGCGCACTGTGGGTAGAGACCTTTAAAACTGAACTGGGTTCGTGCAGATCTGTAGTAGTCTGCAATAATAGCAGACCTTTAAAACTGAACTGGGTTCGTGCAGATCTGTAGTAGTCTGCAATAACAGCAGGTAACAATTGAAATAGGTACAGTAACCCCAAATAAAAGATAATGAATAGTAAGTATGTAGTCTTGTCACAACAATTCAAATCAAAAGGCAAAAGATAGTTTATTATTATTATATTTTCTTCATTTCTTCTCTAAATCGCAAACAACAAGGAGTACTTTCTTTTCTTCTCAACTTCTCCAAACAAAGAAACCAGATCGGCAGACCAGCAGACAAGAGGAATCCGACAGGAACAAGTGACTGCATTGGTGGTTAACGGCGGCGGCGGAAAAGAACCCCGCACCCGACGGCGTCTGTGATTTCGTTTCAGTGACCGATGCACCAGAGAATCCATGATACGGCGGTGTAACTAGATCGGAAGCTGGAAAAAGAAGACAAGTGGCAGCGGAAAGCTGGTACGGGTGGACCAAGGTGACTCCGGCAAATGAAAAAGCATCTGCGGTGGTCGGAGTCGTTTTTCCGGCGATGTCGGCACCGGAGAAAATTAGGGTTCCGGCGAGTTTTCGACGTCAGACGGCGGTTTCAGGCCAGATCAGTGTTTCGAGAATATTTGGCTCGATACCATGTTGGAGATTATGAAAATACCCGTTAGGGTTATTCGTTGTATTGATACGATATAAATAGAGTTACAGATATAAGATAGTTACACAAAAGGCCCATACACTATACATTATAAACATAAGGGATACATTATAACTAACTATTTAACACTCCTCTCTACTTTCTCACTCTAAAAGCACTTATTTCTTCTTCAAATTTCTACATAAAATTTTCATCTATCAATCAAACAATGGATTGATTGATTGTTCAAGGAATCACAAATGGTACTATATTGCGCTAACGTATCTCTGTCAGGATCGAATAACTCAATCAAGTTATTAGAAACTCAGATCTACTAACACAAGAAGTTACAACGGATTAACACTTATGTTATTAGATTAAGAACAATGTAAAATGCAATTGAATAAGAACAAAACGAAGAACACAGTTTATCACAAAAAGCTTCAATGTATTAATTCGTTCAATCAATACACGTATGTTTACAATTCATAAGGAACTACATATAATAGTCCTTGAAGCCTAAAATTATTAACCTAGTTATTCTAGGAATCGATTACAATTGAATTACATAAAGATTTACATTCCGTAACTAACTCTACAAGAATCTCGGACTTGATCTGTTCCAGATACGCTCATCAGTAGTAAATCAGATAATCAGTAGTATTTGCCTTTAGCAGTAGTAACTTCGAGATCAGTAGTAACTTGCATTCTTCAGTAGTAATTCAATTTTCAGTAGTAGATCGTTTATGTTCCAACAATCTCCCCCTAAACTTATTAATTCACTTTGAATTAATCAAGTTTCTTCTTCTTCTTTCTTCCTTTGCTCTTCTAAAGCAGCTCGTTTCTCAAGTGTTCTTTCATTTTGCCTTTTCCTTTGAGCTATAATATACTTGTTGTTTCTTTTGATAAAATAGTTAAGTTTTTCTCGAAACATTATCTCATCATAAGGTTTCATCATTGTGTTTGTGAATATCTGATACATTGTTTCTTCAGAATGTGGATATTCTTTCTCATATAAGTACAGTTCACAGTTTTTGCTTGATCTTTCAAAGAAGTACATATTTACTGTGGGTAACACATTCCAGGCATACACATTTTCTGTGTTTGAGAATATTTCTGGATAATTTTCTGTATAAAATGCAGCATCAATCATTTTGGTTAAGTATCCAGCTCCAGAGTTCTTCCATTTCTTTTTATCCATTCTAGGTTTTCCAATAATCAGTACTTAGATTATATCACTTCTTGAACAAGATCTGATCATTCGCTTCCATCCAGTAAATCTCTGGACTTGTCTGTCTTCCCTTATAACTTCTATCACATTATTATTAATGACTCTCCAATTGATGATTGGATTGTCTTCAATGGGAGCAACAGGAACTTCAAGAATAGGAATAATTTGTTCTATTTGTTTTGATTTCTTGTTGATTTTCTGTTCCTGTGGAAGAGCCTTTCTTTTCTTTGATTGGGGTTTAGAAGTTTCACCAGGAGTTGGTGTTCCAGATTGAATGATTGTTGGATCTATTGCAATTAAAACCTTTGGTTTTTCTTCTTCTGCTTCTAATTCAGCTAATTCTTTCTTCTTGGCAGTACAATATTTATCTACTATTGTAATCATTTTCATTCTGCCAAAAGATTTTGCACTATGCCCCTTTGACTTCAGAAAATCAATCATATTCTTTTTCTGTTCAAATATGTCATCTGGTAGTTCACCTTTTACTCTTTTACATTCAGCTACCAGTTCTTCAAGACAATTTAAGTGTTCTTCTTCAATTTTTCTATGTCTTTTAAATTCAGCTTTTTGATCTTCCACCAGAACTCCTTTTATTTGTGGAATAGGTACTTCAGCTTCTTGATTTTCTTGATTTTTCAATCTTTCTTTTTCAGCCTTTTTCTTGTCTTCAAGAGCTTGAATAATAGCCACTTTATTTAAGTACCTCATATGGTTCACTTTCCATTTGGCTTGTTTAGCAGATCTGACATGGTTCATTTTGTTTACCATGTGATGACCTAAAGCTCTGTTGGGATAATCATCATCATAAATTTCTTTTCCTTTTCTAATACATGCTGGAAGTATAGATGGAGGTGGAGTGTATTTCATATCAGGAATACCAGTAATTACAATTGATGGAGAAAAGAACTTAATCTTATCTTCTGTTAGAATCTTGGGATGTGGAGGAAGTGCACATTCATCAACTTCAAACCAGTTCACATTATCATCAATGTCAGGTATGATAAGTGGTTGATCAGGAGTTGGAGGTTTTGTGATGATAACAAAACGTTCACGTTCAATAATCTCTGGAATTTCTTCTTCTTCCTCTTCAGTAGTAACCAATGTGGTTTCTACTGGTATAACTGCTACTGGTATACTTTCTTGTTCATGTGCCATAATTTGTCTTTCTTCATTTACTACTGGTGAGGTTGCTGTAGGAATTACTACTACTAGGGCATCAGTAGTATCCATGATATCTTCTTGTGTAGCATTTACTACTGCAGTATTTCTTTCTTCAACACGATCAGTAGTAACAACCTCTTGATCCTTTGCCTCAGTAATAATCATAGGATCAGTAGTTTCTATCACTTTAGTAGCAACTGTAGAGTTTATTTGTTCTGCTGTTTGTGATTGATTTGCAGACACAAATATATCTTCATCCATTTCTCTGTACAAGTCTTCACCAATATTTTGACTTGTTTCACCATGGACCTCTTTCAAGTTCAGGAGGGCTGCTGTTGCAATAGATTCATCAATCATCCCTTGAATTTGATCTTTCTCCCCCTTAGTGATCTCAACTTGTTGAGCCTCACTACCTGCAATCTTCCTTTGTAATTTTCTGATCAAATTGGATTTTCTTTGAAGCCTGTGCTCAAACCTCTTCTGCCTTTTGTTCAAGGTATTCATGTAGTGCTTCATGTAGGTCATGGTTTTTCCTTGATTGTTAAGTAACTCCAGACAATGTTGTACAGTGGTTTTAAGGTTTTCCTTCCTAGCCGTCAATTTAGTGGTTTTAATACTGCCCTCAGCCCCTTTGGGTGGATCACTGGGCTCAATAGGTACATTGGTTTTAAGGTTTTCCATCCTATCCGTCAATTCAATTGGTTCTGTTCTACCCTCATCACTTCTTGGTGATGAAATGGGTTGTTTGGACATACTCTTCTTCCTAGAAGAAGCAGTAATGCCCCCCCTTGTGGTTTCTTGGCACCGGGGTCCTCTCAGTAATTTCTTAAATTCTGAGTCATCACTAAGAGTTGCCGAGGTCTGGGTCCTAATAATGTTCTCACTATCCTGTGCACCCACCTTTGGGGCATCAGTAGTGAGAGCCCTTTCCTCATGACGTCTCTCCTCCTGTGAGGTCAACTCTTGGAGTCTGGGGTTTGACTCAATTGGTCCCCTGGTGTCCTTTAAGGAAGTTTTCTTCCTTTTATATTTGATTGAAATTTGTTTGGCTATGGTCTGGTCTTCCTCAGAGTGAAGAGTAGCACTCTGGGGATTAATCTCATGTACCTGGGACACTTGCAGGACCTCTGTTGGTTCATTTAATTGAGTGGACTAAATGGGTTCTGTTTGGGCTGTATTTGGTGGTGGAGTGGGTTGGGGTTCAATTGGGTGACTTGAACCTTCTCCAGTTGGGGGATGATCATAGATCATGTTTGAAAATAGTGGAGGACAATGTATCATACCAAGCTCTAGGTGCCTGATGAAGGCCATATAGAGCTTTGTCTAGTTTGTACACATAGTCATCATGTTCTGGATCTTCAAAGCCTGGAGGTTGACATACATATACTTCTTCTTCTATTTTTCCATACAAGAAGGCACTTTTTACATCCATTTGGTAGACTTTGATTCTTTTGTATGAAGCATATGCCAGAAATATTCTGATTGCTTCAATTCTGGCAACTGGTGCATATACTTCATCATAATCAATGCCTTCTTCTTGTGTGTAACCTTGGGCTACAAGTCTTGCTTTGTTCTTGATTACTATACCTCTTTCATCTTTCTTGTTTCTGAAGATCCATCTTGTTCCAATGGCCCTTTTTCCTTTTGGTAGAGGTACAAGAGTCCATACAGCTTGCAGCTTGAATTGAAGAAGTTCCTCTTGCATTGCTATGATCCAGTTTGAATCTTTCATAGCTTGTTGAATCTTCTTAGGTTCTTCCTGTGACAGAAAACATTCATACATGCATTCATTAGAGATTAGACTGATGTTACAAACATTTGAGTTTATGACAGAATTAAATTTGCTTCTTGTCTGCATGGTTGAGTTGACATCACTTAGGACTAGGTCCAAAGGATGATTCTTTTCAGTTCTGGTTCCAGGAATTTTGTCAACCGAGATTTGAGAGTCTAGATTTGACTCATTTGATTCAGGAATTTGAGCATCTGTCCATGTTTCTTCTTGATTGTTTGTACTTTGTGAAGATTCATCATTACTACTGGTGTCAGTAGTAACGTTCTCTTCATTGACTTCAGGAGTATCATCATTGTTGTTACTGACATCAGTATTGAGTAATTCATCATTATAACTCTGAGGTTCAGAGTTACTACTGGGATCAGTAGTATCTTCAGAATTTGAGTTGTTACTGGTATCATTGAAATTAGGGTTACCAAAGTTACTACTGTCCTCAGTATCAACTGTGGGAGCAGTATCAACTAGGATATATTTCATGATTTCTTGACTTCTATTTGATGATGGTCCTACTTGTTGGCTTTGATTGTTTGAATTTCTTGTATTAAATTCATAATTGACATCAAAAGATTTGGTTAGATTATCAATGTTAAACAACCAATATGGACCATTTCCTTGTTCATTCATAAGATTTTCATTAAAGGATACATTTACACTTTCTTCAATGATCCTCAGCCTTTTGTTGAACACTCTGTAGGATTTGCTTTGAGTTGAGTATCCTACAAATATTCCATTATCTGCTTTGCAGTCAAATTTACCAATTTGTTCTCTTGTAATTAAAATAGTTCAAGGACAACCAAATGATTTTTAGAAACTTATTGAAGGTTTTCTTTTGTTAAACAGTTCATATGGTGTTTTAAAGTGAGGCTTAACTATTAATACTTTGTTCTGAACATAACAAGCAGTATTAACAGCTTCAGCCCAAAAAGTTATTAGTAATTTTGAATCTGCAAGCATAGATCTGGCTGCTTCAATGATGGTTCTATTTCTTCTTTTAGCTACACCATTTTGTTGTGGAGTTCTTGGTGAGCTGTACTGCCTGTCAATTCCTTTAAGATCACAAAAATTAATTAGATTAGTATTTTTAAATTCAGTTCCATTATCACATCTAATTGCTTTCACTTTGAGATCTCTTGTATTTTCCAGCTTTACAATCAGATTCTTGATTATTTCACTTGTTTCATCTTTGGTCCTGAGAAAGAATACCCAAGTATATCTGGAAAAGTCATCAGTAATAACAAGACAGTATTGTTTCTTTCCAATACTCATTACATTTGTAGGTCCAAAAAGGTCCATATGTAAGAGTTGCAAAGGATTAGAAATAGAGTTAATTGCTTTGGTCTTATGAGAAGTCTTTTGTTGTTTACCTTTTAGGCAGGCAAGACAATGATGATCACACATAAATTCTTTTTGTGGTAGACCAACTACCAAGTCCTTTTTAACTAAATTGTTCATATTTTTAAAATTTGTGTGACACATCCTTCTATGCCAAAGTTCTGATTCATTTGTGTTTGCCTTAGATATAAAGCAGTTGATCTCATTTGATGAAATGAGTTCTCCCCCTATATCTAGGCAATACACATTGTTTCTCCTTGGTGTTCTTAATACAACATATTTTTCATCTAAAATAAAATCAGGAGAAAGAATGATGCACTCAACATCTGTAAAAATAATTTTGTTCTTCTTATCACAGACTTGAGACACACTAACCAGATTGTATTTAAGCTCAGCAACATAAAATACATCATCAAAAGTAATTTTGCCATTTGATACTGTACCTTTACCTGTAATCTTACCTCCCTTAGGATTTCTCCAAAAGCAACATACCCTCCTTCAAAAGACTTGAAATCTCTAAGTATTTGAAGATTTCCAGTCATGTGTCTAGAGCATCCACTATCAATATGCCATGTTCTACCTTCTTCAGGGATCAGGATACTCTGCACATAAAGTAAAAGGATTAGTTAATTTTGGGAACCCAAGCTTGTTTTGTCTTGGGTTCATCCTTTGAAGAATATGTCTTTTTAACTGAATGAGTCATATATGTAGTTTTGTACTTAGTACTGATGTTTTGAGTCACTACTGATCTAGGTTTATACCCGTAGTTTTTCGCTTTTGAGAATTTTACTACTGATGGACCAGTAGTGTTTGGGTAATATGAGTTTTGAGCATAATCAGTAGTGTTTTGTAGTTATACCAGACAGCATTGTAATTAGGGTTTTTACCAGTAGTAAACCTGGAATAGTTTCTACTGATGTTTGAAAACTTTGAAAATTGAGGAAAACGATTTTGTGTTCCATTGTTTTTAAAATAATTGCTTCTGTTTGGACTTTTATACCTGGTATTTTGCACAAATCGTGGTGCAGTTCTTCCAAATTTATGAGTGTCAGCACATGGTTTATTGAATTTCTTTTGGTTTGGTGTTTTAGATTTCTTTTCTTTTGATTTTTTAGTTTGTTTTAATTTTAAGGCTTTTTCCTTTTCTTTGTTGATTTTGAATTCTTTAAATTCTTTATTGTTAATAGGATTGAAGTAACAGTTTTTAGCTATGTGGTTAAACTTGTTACAGATTAAGCATGATAATTTTGTTGATTTAGAATTTTCAAGTTTTCTTTGTTCTTTTAATTGGTTTAAATTCCTTTGATTTCCCCTTCTTAAAATGGTAGGTATATTTTCTGAGTTGTATTTTGGGGATTCAGTTTGACTTTGTGTGGTGTGAAAACTTGTATCATTTGACTCCGTTGTTTGATCATCATCAGAAGATTCATTTGATTCATTACTGGTTTCAGATTCAGTTTGACTTTCAATTTTTAAATCATTTAAAACTCTTTCTGTATTAGACTTTAATGGAGGAATAAAATTCGTTGGAGGTGGGATTGCATGATATCCCACTCCATGAATAACTTTTTCTGTAGTTTGATTGCTAGTTAACTCATTGACAATTTTAGAACTTCTTTCAAACTTTTTAATTTTTAGTTTATTCTGTTCTAGTTCCATTTGACATTCTTCTAGTTTGATCAAAGTCTCTTTTAATTTCAATTCAATATGTTCTTTTTCATAAGTGGTTTGTATCAATTCATCTTTTATCTTTTGATCAGTTATTTTATAGATTTTAATTTGGTTTTCTAAATCAGCTATACAACCATTATATTCAATTCTTCTGTTTCTATTTAAAATCATTTCTTCTAGTGTTTCTTTATTTAGTTTTTCTAATTCTTTGTATGATTTAATGCATTCAGGAGTGCAAGATTTAGAATGTACCTCAGTAGTAGAAGGATCAGTAGTAAAGGCCATGAGAGCTTGGTTCTGTGCATGTTCTTCTGCTTGGAAGCTCCAGTCATACCCTTGTCCTTCTTGAGATACTAAGGCAGTTGAGTTGGACGTGCTGTTTTTGTTGTAGCTTGATCTTTGATCTTTGCTTGGACATTCTCTGGCAAAGTGACCCAGATTGCTACAGTTGTAACATTTACCCTTGGTCTTGTCAAAACCAGCTCTATCACCTTTGTTGTAAGATAGGTTTTGTCTACCAGTTCTTTTAAGAAACCTTTTGGTTCTTAAGCTTAGCATAGCCATCTGCCATTTAATATCCATCTCTTCCAAATCATCAGGATTTAGTTGTTCTAAATCTTCACTAATCAATGCAGTATGCACATGACTAGTGAAAAAGATTCTCTTGCTATATCTTCAATGCCTGCATTCTTTACAGCCTCCTGACCTGTTCCTGTATTTGACACAAAAGCAGCATTGTTTGAAGGTAGATTTGGAGTTTTAGTACTTACCTCAGATAAAAAACACTCTCAGTTCATTGTAGAGTTCATCAAGTTCTTTTTCTTCTAGTGCATCTCCTTGTCTATATATCACAGTGTACATAGACCATTCTTCACCTAGAGACCTGAGAAACTTTCTGTTGACATCATCATTGTCTGGTTTATAACCAACTTGATTTAGTTCACCAATGTGTTTGTTGAACCGATCAAATAATTGAGACAATGATTCATTCTTCTGTCCTTTGAAGTTTTCAAAGTCTTGTTTCAGAACAGACTTCATGTTTCTTTTTGTGCTCTTTGTACCAACAAACCTCTTTTCCAGAGCCTGCCATAATTTCTTTGCATCATCATATTCAACAAAGAGATGTTGATAGTCGTTGGGAATGGCAAGCAAAAGAGTGCTTAGAGCTTTAAGTTCAATTCCTTTGTCTTTCTTCTCCTTTTCACTCGTAAGTTTGTCTGCTTCAGTTGATGAACTTGTTGCTTGGGTCTGAATCATTTTGTTGCCTTCAACAACAACTTCCCACATGGAATAATCAGTAATAAGCATATACTGCTTGATTATGTTTTTCCACATCCTAAAGTTGTTGGGAGTGAGAATTGGAATCTTGTTTGCTTGAGTACTTTCATTGTTATCAGACATGATTAACAATTTTAAGATCGAAAGTATGAAACTTTTTACTGTTCTTAATTCGTAGATCTAGAACCGTAATGCTCTGATACCACTTGTCAGGATCGAATAACTCAATCAAGTTATTAGAAACTCGGATCTACTAACACAAGAAGTTACAGCGGATTAACACTTATGTTATTAGATTAAGAACAATGTAAACTGCAATTGAATAAGAACAAAACGAAGAACACAGATTATCACAAAAAGCTTCAATGTATTAATTCGTTCGATCAATACACGTATGTTTACAATTCATAAGGAACTATATATAATAGTCCTTGAAGCCTAAAATTATTAACCTAGTTATTCTAGGAATCGATTACAATTGAATTACATAAAGATTTACATTCCGTAACTAACTCTACTAGAATCTCGGACTTGATCTGTTCCAGATACGCTCATCAGCAGTAAATCAGATCATTAGTAGTATATGGCATGTTTGAAAAAGACTTCAAACTCTTGTTATTACAAAGCAGCATGTGTTCAATATACGTAAGACATATATTCATCCTTTGTGTGTCAGAAAGTTGCAAATCTGCATTCATAAAGGGCACAAGTTATGAAATAATATAAAAAATATATGAAACTAAAAATAATGATTAAATTGACTGAATTGTTTAAATATATTACCTGGATCGTTACGCTTCCTTCGTTCAACGTTTAACACATCTTCCGCAAAAACATGCCAAGTTTTTTCCCAGACAAACTCGGGACGGCTCATACTATCAGTCATGAGGAGCATGACAAAAAAAGAACGCAGATAATCAACCATGCCCCAAAAACATGCTTCCAACAACCCATCTATGTATTCCTTGTTGTCCTGTAGAAGCCCACGGGCATAACACGCATCTCTGTATGATGGATAAATAACACCACGCCATTCCTTGAGGTCATCCCAGTTTCTTGGACCTGTTACCTTGTTCACTAATACACGTAAATAATAAAGTTCACAACATGAGGGCGGGCCATGATGTATACGACCAAGTATATCTCCTCGTTTTCTCTTCTGCCAAATACGTTGCTGCTGATTCCAAACGTAATACTGGGGGATCTCAACATACACAAGTTTACGGGCGTCTATATCTCTCTCATTCAGTTCCATCCATGATATAAACTTTGTTTCGATCACAGATGACTTATCTAACGCGTAATCAATACTTTCCCTTGCATCAAAGATTACTGGCTGTTCATCCTCTAAATGGAATGGCAACCTTTCGAGTGAAGGTGTCCTTTTATGAATATCAAACTGAAATATATGCCAGGTTGCCTCGCAGGCGGAAAGATACCTACAATCATAATAATCTTTTATTTCGTCGACCTCTTCGCCCTCCATGGCAACAGTAACCCTGTCTGGTCCTTTGTTCACATACTTAAACAGATATTTTATCGAACCAATCTGGTTGCACCATTCAACGTTTATATGAGACTGGTATTTTCTAAGCAAACCTGGATTGTATGACACGACATAACCATTATGCAAATCTATTCCGCTTTTCTTGTATTTCCATCGTTTCTCCTCCGGTAGATTGCATATCCATTCTCATCGATTAAAGTTGATTCGTTAAACTGTTTCGGAAATTTCTTTGTACACTTGAAATTGACAGTGCAAAGGCGCGCATCTTGGATTTTCAGCACCGCACGGGCCATGCATCATAAAAATCGGTGACAATTTTATACAGCTCAGGATCCTGTTCTTTGTCGGGAATCTCTGCTGATATGAATTCATCTATTTTTTATTCTGCAGTTATCTAATCTTGTGCCTTAAGCCACAATAATATGTGGCATTGCGGAAGACCCCTTTTTTGGAACTCGATAGTGTAAACCACTGCGATTAAGAAAAGACAAAAAATAAGATAATAAATATATAAAAAGAAAAATACATTTAAATGAGGCCAGGTAAAAATGTGTTTCATATTTACCTCCTTTTACGTGACCAAAAGTATGATTTTCTTTGAAATCCTTCAGGAGGCGGTCTAGCTTAATTTTAAAAACTCTAGATATAATATCTGGACGATCTTCAGATTTCAGACCTTTCTTGGCCATTTCACGGGCAATCTCAGGCCAATTAGGGTTGCACGTGAAAGTTATGAATAAGTCAGGATAACCGTAAAACTTACAGATCGTCATAGCGTCCAAATAGTTCTGCATCATGTACCTTGGACTACCGGTGAATGATGACGGTAGCACGTACTTCTTACCACGTAATACAATACCATTATCTTGATTTTGCGCCAATATGGCCAATTTGGCATAAGTCTAAGTTCTTAAATCTTTCTGCTGCGTAATTATGTACCTCATCCTCTCCACCTCAACCATTGAGTATGCGTCGGTAACAAACTGTTGTAACAATGTCCTACCACTGAGTATCATGGAGAACTGATTTCTCCTGTCTTGCAATCGGTAAGCGAACCACTCCCTCATTGATACTCGTGTGCCTTTATTTTTTTCATTATAATCAGTCACGCCTTGGTGGTAGACAAAAGTACGGTAGCCATCTTCTGCATAGGGGAAAAATAAAGGGTAATGCAATGCTAGGTATAGTACGTGCAACTCGCTTATTTTTTTGAGTTTTCCATTTTGCATGTGGAGGACGATATCCCTAGGATTTGCTGTATCTTCAAAATCACCAACGATCAAAGCTTCGGATGAAGTTGGTAGATTGTAATTTCTACCGTCTCGTGACTAGCTGCCAATAAGTCTTAGCTTAATATTTTCGTCATTGGAAGACCTTAGTACTTGACCAGCCATCCGAAACTTCTCTACCAATGGATTGATTGAATCAAGCATGTCTCTTATCTGGGTCGTAAGCTGATAGTCTATTTCATTATTAGATGTTGACATGCTTGTACGATTGCTGTTAAAAAATAAATATTAAATAAATATGAAAATTGAAATGGTTCGTCTACATATTGTAACTAAATAATAAATTAATTTCGAGTGCTTAGCTAACAGCTTGTATCCGGTTTCTAATCTCGTTTTCCGTGTCATATATATAAAGTTGACAAAATTTAGGACGTGCTCCTGGTTCGGGCATCAAATTCCCCAATCTATGTGGATTTTCTCCATTTATCCTGAAGCAGTACGGGCCACGTCCCACATTAACGGACTCGTCTTGCTTAGCACCCATAGAAGTGAAAGCGAATATCATGTTATATCGACGTATATTTCTTAAAAAGGAAGCGCTCTTTGGATGTTGATTGGTAATAAGATCTTTCAATAATTTTGGTGGTTCAATAATGTCAACAAGCAGCTTAACCTTACCCCTCATGCAACATATTGAAAATGAGTGGGGGTTTGAACCGTATCCTCCTCGGTCCTTCTCAGCTTTCCAAACCATAGCGCCACAAGACGCGCACTCGAAATCAGGATCTCCATGGTCAAGGTATTCTACAAAATATAAGTGCGAAAAAGTATTATGATGTAAAAAAAGAAATTATAGGGTTTACATAATAACAGAATCTTTAATTATATAATTGTGTACCGTTTGAAATTCCAACAATTGCATGCGTTGGTAGCTCAAGTTCATTTTCGTGTTGTGGGGTGGTGAAGTTTAAACCACGTGAGATTCTCGGACGCACCGTTTTTCCTTTTTTATTTGTCTTTTTTTCCTTTGCATTTGAAGAATCTCCTATTTCGATGTATAAGTTGTTAATAATTACAAAAATATAATACCATATCAATCAATTGTATTTGCTTTAGGTGTCATTTGATAGTAAGAATTGCAAACCTTTTTCGATTAAATTAAAATTTACGGGTGTACTGATGTTGAACCTTGAAGTCTTGTTAGTGAATACTCCACTCACTGAGTAAAATAGAATTTTAATTAAATATACATTGAAAATTTAGTAAATATTTACGAAAAAACATATACCGTTTGTTTTGATTCCACTTTTTGAAGTAGTCGGAAATGAGCAAGGTTGTGTTGTATTTGTAGGTGTTGCAAACGTTACAAATGGTGATTTGGTTGGCGGTGTCGCGATATATCCATGTGTTGAAGCGGTATTTCGATAAAACATATTTAAAGGTGGACCTAATTAAAGTCATTGATTAATTAAAATATATAAATAAGGACATTAAAAAAATGAATATTTTTTTATACGCAAAGTAAATGGAATTTAAAAAATTGTATATACAATTTACTTACATGATGAGTGAATCAACTGTGGAACTATGATAGGCATTGGTGATATAAATGAGGGACCTAATGAAATATAAGAAATGATTAAGTTATTAGATAGATACTTATGAACAACTTTATAATGTTGTGTAATTAATGAATCATTAAATATTACGATACTTTAATTAATACCTTTTGATTCATTTTTATTGGCCGATATCGAAGTTTTTGTACTTTTAGACGGCCTTCCAGGACGTCGTTTTGTAATATCACCGAGCAAATCTGTGGTGTGTAAAAAAACATATTTACAAAGGTTGCATACTTTCTGATATTTATACAAATTATATAACAATAAAAAATATGTATTTGACAATAAAGGTTGCATACTTTCACTAATTGGCGCAAGTGGGTTTCTTCCGATAGGTCTTCCAGTTTCCTAACCACTCCATTAATCTCATTTGGCAACCCTCCAAGTCATAAAGAAGTAAAATTTGGTTAAATATTTTGATAAAGTATTTAATTGGAAATAATATAATCTAAACTATTAATAAATGGAGTAATTAAATATTGATACATACGTGTGTTGGACGAAGAGCATAAACCATCTACCGTGTTTTCTGGCCAATTTTCATTGTTTTCTACCATGCTTTTTCTTTTTCCTCCTTTTTTTTTCTTTATTATCTTCCATTGACTTATTAGTGGTGGAATTATACATATCTATATAATCTATCGATTTATAATATCTGTAGATCAATAAAAGTAAAATTGTAAGATTTTTTAATACATATTTTGATATTATTTTGACAGTAACAAAATAATATTGTGTTTGACACGATCAAAGGAAAACGAAAATTGATTTTAGTAGTTTACTGGGAAATTATTTATTGTAAAAGATATGGTGTCGGACGAAAAATTTTGGGCCATTTAATAACCCAAATTGTTATGTCAAGTGCTGATAAACAATTTGGGCCATTTAATAAGATGTATAAGAGCCCATTTCTCACTAAAAGGTATTCGGCCCAATCTGCATTTAAAGGTTGTAAGTTTCTGGCAAAAAAGACAGTCAAACAAAAATAGATACGTTTGTGAAATTAGGGCATTCGAGTACTTCACCACATTCAACAGACGAGTGATATAGAACTCAAAGAAGATGGTCTGATGATTGCGATTAATCGTTTTTTGTCGGATAAGGTGGTGGTCGCACGAGGGGTGGGTATATCGTCGGAAGTGCCAAGGTAATTATACCATTTGAACACCTGCACATTTCAAGTCAAACAGCCCTAATTTCAGTTTAACTGCCCTAATTTCCAGTCATAGTTTGCCAGAAACTTGCAACCTTTAAATGCATTATCAGCGATTGGTTATCGTTAGTGTCAATCAGCGGAATAATTGAAGAGATGGTTCCGATTTAAAAAAAAATGTATCAACAAATATCAATTTCAAAACTGGCTGACCGATCGGGAAGACAAAAGTCGAATACCTCTGGAAGGTGGCAACCGGTATTCTCCAATCTGTAAGTGTTCAGTACCTGTTGAGTATGTAAATCGTCGTTGTGATTTTGAAATTGCTTCTTTTCTGTTGAAAAAATATAAAAAAATATCCATATTAGTCAGCATATATTAATTGAATCGTACTAAGATAAGTTAGGAAAAATTATAAATTAAATACAGTGAAAATAATGAACTACTACATGAGAATGAATTAAAACAGTGAAAAAAAATTCCATATTAGTCAGCATATATTAATTGAATGGTACTAAGATAAACTGTACAGGAATTTTTCGTATGGATGCTAAAATTTATTGAAGACTATATTGTAAATTATATATAAAAACAGGACGTTAATGGCTGTGTATTTTCAGACTTGTAGGTTATAATACGAAAACTGCAGGATAACTTATGAGACAAAGATATAGATACCTGTGAGCAAAAAAAACAAAGTATGTCACTATCTTGGTACATAATTGTATAAAGCATAGTTGGTCAAACAAAGGTCAAAGAGATTTCCTAATAACCATTAGTTGACCGTTGATTGACTGTCAAACACCCTCAACATTTTGTTATATTGGTGGGATGCAATAAGCTGGTAAAGGATATGAGCCTGCAGTTTGACTGTAAAAAGTCAACCTGTTTCAGAACAGGTTTTACTATTATGTTTTAAAATACATTTTTTACCAAATACGATTTATTAAATGACCAACTTATTGGACGGTTTTAGAATTTCATAAATATATTTAAATTTTCTAAAAGGATAGATATTACAATTTACTAATACTATTTTATCAATTAAAGTAGTTAGATTTATAAAGTCAAACTGTTTGAGGATCTAATCCAAGTATAACTTTGTAATTTGGTAATACGATGTTGAAACAATATTAGAAACAGTCAAATAGGTAAATTCAAACTTAACTGCTAAAATGTGTTTCACAGAAATCTTAACAGTTTATGCAGTTTGACTTTACAAACAGTCAAAATGTGTTTCACAGTATTAGAAACAGTCAAAATGTTCAATTAAATTAATATAATTTTCTGACTTCAATTGTTTTTTATGTATTTTCAATATGTGTTTAAATGTATTAGTCATAATCGGCCAATACATGAGTATAAAATTTAATTGATAGAAAAAAACAAAAAAAAAAGAAGTAAATGTATTTAATCAATACAGTATGATTATATTATTTAAACACTAAAACCAATTGATAAAAATTGTTGAAAAGATTTATTTGATAAAAACCTGGGTAATTGAAGAAGACTGCTTGGAAATTAGAAAGACCTTTCCTCGATTCCTGTAATGCAAAACAATATTTATCTTTATTTGCCGATAATGACGATAATTGTCAAACACAAAGGTGAATGCATATTAAAGAGGTGGTGCTCTGCTATTAAGAAACAGATAAATCCTCTATTCAAGTGATTTTTGATACCTGGTGTTGCAGCTTAGATGTTTGGAATAAGATGGAGGTTTTGGTCTGTAAGTTCCTTGTTCTTACGTTCATAAGGTAGTATATAAGGTGATAGATAATCACAAAAATTCAAATATGGGAAGATAATCACGAATTATAAGGAATTTCATAACCATAACGAATATAAACAGGGAATAGAGGTTGATTCATCAATAATCTATTGTGATAATTATATTCAAAATTAAAAGCATCAAAATAACTTCCTTATATATTGTCATCATATGTTGAATTTTCTATTGTGATAATTAGATTCACACACATTTTTAGACGATATATAGGTGATTTAATTCACACACATTTTAAATACGGTATGGTTATTAGATCTTTAATAAAATATTATTTTATCTCTAAAGTTTAAATTTTAAATTAATTATAATGGTTTTTAGTAAGTTTATTATAAAATACGAATTTGTATTTTTACTGGTCATTGTTTACGAATATTGTTATTAAATTAATTGCTTTTAATAGTGTAATCAAATTATAATATGCTGTCGTTTTAAGATTCTATTAAGATTGAAGATATTATTTTATTCGGTCAATTATACAAACATACTCACAAAACAGTGACTATTTAGGAGAATATTAAATCATATTATTAATTGTATTAACTGTCTTTTTTTGTAGATGGATGATGCTGTTTCGGACTTGATTTGGATGGATAAGTTTTAAGAGTGATTGCCATAATCCGTGCTAATTAGTTAAGGTAAGCTTCTACAATTTGAAATATTTGTAATGTTTCTTAATTTCCACCAATTTTATAATTTTAGGAATCTAATTATTTTTCATTTGTTTATTGATATAAAAATTTATTTATTTTATATTTAAGAAACACTTATTTTGATAAACTTATCATAGTTCGAAAAAATTATACTTTTTGTATTAAATTATGAAAATAAAGTAGAGCATTTAGGTCAATTATATTTGTTATTGGGCTGTTATGATATTATAAACATAAATAATTTAATTAAAAAATTTATTGTGTAGACGAAAAAATGTTTTACCACACGAATCAAGTAAACAAATGAAAAACCCAATGCAAATAAGTATGACGAATCGAAAAGTATAAGAACATCACCACCAAAATTGTCTAAAAAATAGTCAAAATCATAAAATAACCAAGCAACAAAAATTGTCTAAAAAAGCAGCATTGGGCCATGTATTCAACTCAATCTTCCAGTTGAAGATAGGGGTGAGCATGGGGCGGTTTGGGCGGTTTTTAGCTAAAACCAAACCCCGCCCCGAAAGTTCGGGTTTTAAGAATTACACCCCGTTCGGTTTCGGGTTTTTTCGGTTTCGGTTTTTCGGGTTTTTCGGTTCGGTTTCGGGTTTTTCGGTTCGGTTTCGGGTTTTTCTCGGTTTTCTATTTTCCTTTAAATTTACCGATTTGTTACCTTAAAAATTAATATTATGATTCAAAATCTCAAACCTTAACACATTTCGTTATAAATAAAAAACAACTAGTATGATCTTCTGTGCAGAGTATGGCTTCTTCACTTCTGTGGACATAAACCCGGTGGTTTACATCATCTCTTCGACTGTGATATAGTACCTCAGCTGGTACTATTCTTGCTCTTTCTATCATCGATTGCCTTAAGGTTGCTTGTGGGTCAACCTCTTGCTCCAGGGTTCGTTCATAAAGCTGATTAGTTAGTCTGGCTGTGACTTGCCTCCAACGATTTTGAGCATTATACCTTCGTCTTTGGTTACGTTGGTAACTTCTGATTTGATCGTCATGTGTCACCTGGACCTCTTGTGTTATTATACTTGAGACTGGTGTTTCTTGTTTACTATATGATCGCCTCATTTCTTGAGTTTGGCTTTTTCTTCCTCGAGTGTTACGTATGGATCTTTGAACGCGAAAAAGGTTCCTTTTGTGGGAACTGTTTTTGCTTTCTTATCTCCAAGGGATAGTGCTTCCAATCTTTTTATAAGATCTTCGGTCACTGAGGAATTTTGCTCAACTTCCTTTTGTTGCTTCAAGCTTTTGAGTTCAGCCTTAAGTTCACTAATCTTCTGATGAAGGTCAACTAGTAACTGAATGATCACGTTACTTTGGTTGATTGACCTTTTGTTTAGTTCTCCAGGTAAACCGTTTGCTTTTGCGAATCCTTCTGATACGTTGTTGATGTAATTGACGCTTTCTAAGGCTTTGATATAATTGTCGTCAGTTTGAGACATCAACTAATGATCTGAATAAGGTGTTGAAGTAAATCTTCCACCTTAGTGACTTTCTTCTCAAGCTCAGTTGTAAGTCTGAGAGCTTGTTCTTCTACAACTTTTGGTTGCTGCGCTATTTCGTTTACAAGGGATTGAACTTCTGTTTTTGTGAGAGGTTTATTTTCCGTAAGGGAATTTTCTATGAGCGTGAGGCTCTTTTTAAGGTTTTTCTGGGTTTTACTCAACTCTTTTTCACAAGATTCTATTTTTAATTCTAAAAACTTTTGTTTTTCTAATATTTCGTAAAAACGCTTAGTAGAAACTCTAGAAAAAGGAATTAAATATTTTAAAATACAAGCGATATTATTTGCTAAATTTTTATTTGAAATCTTTTCTTGAGCTAAAAGATTTTCATATTCTACAGAGGAAATTTCAAGATTATAAAATTCTTTTATAGATTCTTCAAATTGATTTGACATAAAACGTTTATTAAACTTAGTATCAAAATTAAAAATATTGATTCCTGGCTTCTTCCTACATATGTTTATCTTTTAGGTAAGCAAAATAAATAAGTAACAATATCATATACTATTTTTTAAATATATAAGATCCAAGGATAAACAAAGGACATGTTTATCTATTCAGCTTTCACTCCATCCTGGCTCACCGTTTCAGGGCACATACTGCCTTCTCATGAGGACTTACTCCTCCCTTACTTTGTCTTTTGCTAAGTGGTTACTTGCTGACGAAAGGCGACTGTTTGGATTGGATCTTGATATATTTTTGAACAGCATACTATATTGTTTCTTAAATATAAAACTTACATACCTGATAAACAATATGCCTGGATTTCACCAGTAATCAACAAGGGTTTTAGCCTTCCATAGAGCAAAACATGCTCTGATACCAAAATGGTTGGTCGGTTATAAACAATATGCCTGGATTTCACCAGTAATAAACTTTTTAGTTCTATTTTCCGCATTAACTCTGATATTTATGCATAGTTGAGCAAGCTATTAGCATAAATTTGTATTTAGATTCTTTTAAAACCGACCTACCATTTTGGTATCGGAGCATGTTTTGCTCTATGGAAGGCTAAAACCCTTGTTGATTACTGGTGAAATCCAGGCATATTGTTTATCAGGTATGTAAGTTTTATATTTAAGAAACAATATAGTATGCTGTTCAAAAATATATCAAGATCCAATCCAAACAGTCGCCTTTCGTCAGCAAGTAACCACTTAGCAAAAGACAAAGTAAGGGAGGAGTAAGTCCTCATGAGAAGGCAGTATGTGCCCTGAAACGGTGAGTCAGGATGGAGTGAAAGCTGAATAGATAAACATGTCCTTTGTTTATCCCTGGATCTTATATATTCAAAAACAGTATATGATATTGTTACTTATTTATTTTGCTTACCTAAAAGATAAACATATGTAGGAAGAAGCCAGGAATCAATATTTTTAATTTTGATACTAAGTTTAATAAACGTTTTATGTCAAAACAATTTGAAGAATCTATAAAAGAATTTTATAATCTTGAAATTTCCTCTGTAGAATATGAAAATCTTTTAGCTCAAGAAAAGATTTCAAATAAAAATTTAGCAAATAATATCGCTTGTATTTTAAAATATTTAATTCCTTTTTCTAGAGTTTCTACTAAGCGTTTTTACGAAATATTAGAAAAACAAAAGGTTTTAGAATTAAAAATAGAATCTTGTGAAAAAGAGTTGAGTAAAACCCAGAAAAACCTTAAAAAGAGCCTCACGCTCATAGAAAATTCCCTTACGGAAAATAAACCTCTCACAAAAACAGAAGTTCAATCCCTTGTAAACGAAATAGCGCAGCAACCAAAAGTTGTAGAAGAACAAGCTCTCAGACTTACAACTGAGCTTGAGAAGAAAGTCACTAAGGTGGAAGATTTACTTCAACACCTTATTCAGATCATTAGTTGATGTCTCAAACTGACGACAATTATATCAAAGCCTTAGAAAGCGTCAATTACATCAACAACGTATCAGAAGGATTCGCAAAAGCAAACGGTTTACCTGGAGAACTAAACAAAAGGTCAATCAACCAAAGTAACGTGATCATTCAGTTACTAGTTGACCTTCATCAGAAGATTAGTGAACTTAAAGCTGAACTCAAAAGCTTGAAGCAACAAAAGGAAGTTGAGCAAAATTCCTCAGTGACCGAAGATCTTATAAAAAGATTGGAAGCACTATCCCTTGGAGATAAGAAAGCAAAAACAGTTCCCACAAAAGGAACATTTTTCGCGTTCAAAGATCCATACGTAACACTCGAGGAAGAAAAAGCCAAACTCAAGAAATGAGGCGATCATATAGTAAACAAGAAACACCAGTCTCAAGTATAATAACACAAGAGGCCCAGGTGACACATGACGATCAAATCAGAAGTTACCAACGTAACCAAAGACGAAGGTATAATGCTCAAAATCGTTGGAGGCAAGTCACAGCCAGACTAGCTAATCAGCTTTATGAACGAACCCTGGAGCAAGAGGTTGACCCACAAGCAACCTTAAGGCAATCGATGATAGAAAGAGCAAGAATAGTACCAGCTGGGGTACTATATCACAGTCGAAGAGATGATGTAAACCACCGGGTTTATGTCCACAGAAGTGAAGAAGCCATACTCTACACAGAAGATCAACAAGTTGATCGTTCTTTTATCCAGCAAGACAGTATGGAAAGGTTACAAAGAAGTGGATATTCTTTTGTCCACATCGGAATATTACAAGTAAGGATTCAGATCCTACACAGGCAACAAGAAGGAACGATGGCTCTAGTTATCTTTAGAGATAATAGATGGTCAAGTGATAGATCAATCTTTGCAACCATGGAAGTTGATCTTACTGAAGGAAGCCAGTTGGTGTATGTAATACCTAACACCATGATGACTATCCAAGACTTTTGCCAAAATGTGCAGATCTCAGTACTCACAAGTGGCTATGAAGAATGGCAAGATGGTGAAGCAAATTTGCTTATCACCAGAGGAATGGTTGGTAGGTTATCCAACACTTCAAATTGTGGTTTCGCCTATTCTATCCAAGGAGTAACAGATTACCTCACAAGCCATGGAGTACGAGCCTTACCAGGACGAGCCTACAGTGTAACTGAAATCCAAGAGAAAAACTGGATTATCAAACCACCAGAAAGAAGAGTTGCACCAATGCAACCCAGAAATTTAGAATCAAGAAACATGGTCGGAGGAGCAGTCTGCTTGAGGTTTTCCAACTATACACAGGCACCACGACGGTCAGTACAACATAATCGAAATAATTATGAAGAAGAAAAGGATGAAGAAATACTTACGGAACAAATTGCTGTCTTAATACAAGAAGATCATAATCCGTTTGATCCATTCTGCGGATGTGCACCATGCCTGCAAGAAGCCAGAAAACAAGAAGAACCATGTGAAGATAAAAAAACCATCAAAAGCGTCAAAACCTAAAAAAAAGAAACAAGGTTGGGATACTCTCGGTGAACCTTCAGGAAAGTTTGACTACTATGTCAAATACAGTAGTCCAAAGCCAACAACGCCATTAGAAGAAATCACTGCAACAGGTTGGGCTAACCTTGATAATGAGAATACAGATGATGGCACAGAAAACCAAAGTACCGTACTTTGTTCAGAAGGTTCCTCAGTCCTTCAAACCCTAGACGGCGAAAGGACACCAATAAAACTATGGGATGAAGAAGAGTTTAAGACTCCACCAGAAACACCATACGTCTCAGAAAATGAAGACGAAGATCTTGTTTATCCTAAGCAAGAACCAAAAGAGATAGTTGCAGTTTCCCATAAAGAAGAGGACTGGAATCAATACCCAGCCCTACAAAAATTTAAAGAAGCAATGGAAACCAAGCAAATAATAGCTAGTGGCCAAAGTGGAACGTATGATCCACCAGTTGAACCAGCAAGAACCCCACAGATCTTCACACCAGCAGGAGAACCAAGTCCCGCTAGACCAGTTTTTGAAGGGTATAAGCCAATACCCCCAAGAACCACATTCAAAAGAGAAGAAGGTGGTGAATGGTGGCAGTTTCCATCTGCCCAAGCATCACAAGGAGCCATGTTTGTAGTTCCACAGCAACTGGGAATGTTTAACGACGCATTTATGCGTTGGGAATCAATTACTAAGAACTACGTGGCCCAACAAGTTTTCTCCACAAACCAAGAGAAGGTTGATTTTATTGAAAATCTGCTTGGAGAAAAAGAAAAACTAACCTGGATATCCTGGAGGATGGTGTATCAGGATGAATACAACAGGCTAGGAAATGCTGCTAATAGAGGAGAAGGAGTTCAAAATATCCTGTCTCAAATTAGACGTGTCTTCACACTAAGTGACCCAACAACAGGCTCAACTGAAATGCAAAACATTGCATATAGAGACCTGGAAAAATTAAACCGTACAAATGTGAAGGACGTACTCTTGTTCCTTAATGATTACTGGAGACTAGCAGCAAAGACAGGAAGATTGTATTTAGGTACAGAACTTTCTGACAAACTCTGGCCAAAGTTCCCAGGAGACCTTGGTGAACGAATCAAAAGGGCGTTTGATGAAGAACACCCAGGCGCAACCATTGGAGTAGCACCCAGAATTTTGTATGCCTACAAATATCTGGAAAATCAATGCAAAGAAGCGGCATTCAATAGGAGCCTCAAAGACTTGAGCTTCTGCCGAGATTTTCCAATACCAGGCTACTACCAAAATAGAAACGTAACAGGGAAAAAGACAATTCGAAAAAGCACAACTTACAAAGGCAAACCCCATGAAACGCATGCTCGAATAGACAGAACAAAGTATTTACGCAACAAGAAATGTAAATGCTATGTATGCGGAGAAGAAGGACACTTTGCCAAAGATTGCCCAAATGACAAAAAAAGCTCAAAACGTGTTGCAGCTTTCCAAAATCTGGACCTTCCAGATGATTACGATGTCGTATCCGTAGATGAAGGAGATGCTGATTCAGATGCAATATTCAGCATATCGGATGATGAAGATGATTACAGGCAAATAGACCTATATGAAAATGAAAAGACTACACGTTGTTATGCAAACTGCAAAATCAAAAACGTATTGGCTAGGCAAAGAAGGTGGTTACAGACCACTCATCCAAGTCCCAAGGAAGCAGTATCGCTGCCAACACAAATGGCAAGAAAATGAAGATGTACATGAATTTGACCATGTCAAATGTGTCTTCTGCAAAACAGAAACAACAAAGCGATCCAGACTGCATTGCCTCGAATGCAATTTAACTTCATGTCAGTTATGTTCTGCCCATTACTTAGATAAAGAATTCACAGCAGAACCTACCCAGCAAAGAAGAAGTAAAACAGTGGAGAAAACACTCCTGCAACAACAAAGTGAATACATCACTTGGCAGGAAGAAGAAATCAAAAGGCTACAAATAGAGGTTGTCTATTGGAAAGATAAATATCTTTTAACACTCACTCCAGCTTTTCAAACAACGTTAGAAAATCTGAAAGTTCGGGGGGAGGATAATGATTCAACAAAATCATTAGATGTTTCATTGCAACCAGAAGTAGCAACATCAAGCCATCAACCAAAAGAACAGACGTTTTCCAGTTACGCGGAAGCAGTCAAAAATGCTCAACTATTTCATCAAAAACAAATGGCAAAAGAAATTGAAAAGGCAAAGGGAGTCATGATAAATGAACCTAGAGATGGTGCTAGCACAGACGTCTCAGACGAAGAAGAATTTGTTCACACAAGAATGGAGACAGTCTACGCCATTATTGGCCATAAAGATGAGGAAATTGTCCTAACAACAGATGCCCCAAAGAAGAAAAACAATCTGTACAACTTTGAGGTAGACTTAGAGGTCCCAGGACAATCACCCATCACAGTCAAGGCAATACTTGACACCGGTGCAACAACTTATTGTATCAACGAAGTTGGCATACCAGCAGCCTTACTAGAAGCAAATACCTTCAGTACAAGCTTCAGTGGTATTAACTCTACCACAAGGTGTAACAAAAAGCTGAAATATGGCAGAATGAAAATTGGCACAAATGTTTTTGCCATACCCTACACCTTTGCCCTTCCAATGAAGCTAGGTGATAGTTTCCAGCTAATAATAGGATGCAACTTCATTCGATCGATGAAAGGAGGACTTCGTATAGAAGGAAACACGGTAACCTTTTACAAGTTTCTGACGACCTTAGAAACTAATACGGTAGCCGCTGTTCTAGAAGAGGAAGAAGTTGATGACCACTCTAGACTGCAATTTCAAGAAGTCGCAGCAGCAGTTGAGGTTAACAAACCTGTACCAAACTTCATCAACAAAATTCAGACCCTCCTTGACGAACTAAAACAGCAAGGATACATAGGAGAAGAACCAATGAAGCATTGGGAAAATAACAAAATTCAATGTTATCTTGATCTCAAAAACACTGAGATAACGATTGAAGAAAAGCCGTTGAGTAACATAACGCCCACAGAGATTGCAACGTATAAGAAGCATATTGATGCCTTACTAGCCCTTGGAGTTATTAGACAAAGCCAAAGCAGGCACAGAACAAATGCCTTCATCGTAAAATCAGGAACATATGTGGATCCAAGCACTGGCAAAGAAACAAAAGGTAAAGAACGTATGGTCTTCAATTATAAAAGATTGAATGACAATACACATAAAGATCAATACAGTCTTCCAGGCATTTCAAGCATCATTGCTAGAGTCGGAAGAGCCAAAATCTTTAGCAAATTTGATCTCAAAAGTGGTTTTCACCAGGTTGCCATGCACCCAGAATCCATTCCATGGACTGCGTTTTGGGTTCCACAAGGCCTCTATGAATGGCTAGTCATGCCATTTGGTCTTAAGAATGCACCAGCTGTGTTCCAACGAAAAATGGATTACTGTTTCAAAGGAACAGAAGAATTCATTGCAGTATGCATTGATGACATTCTCGTCTTCTCACAAACTGAAGCAGACCATGAAATCCATCTTCGAAAGATGCTTGCTATATGCAAAAGACATGGGCTTGTACTTAGCCCAACGAAGATGAAAGTGGGACAACAACAAGTGGAGTTTCTTGGAGCAAAAATTAACCAAGGACATGTAAAACTCCAGCCCAATATAATCAAGAAAGTTTGTGAAGTTGATCAAAAGAGCCTTGAAACAAAGAAAGGCTTAAGAAATTGGTTGGGCCTCCTTAATTATTGCAGGCCTTATATGCCAGACATGGGCAAAATGTTCGGCCCATTATATTCAAAGGTTAGCCCAACAGGAGAAATGAGGTTTAACAAGCAAGACAAGGATCTTGTCCAACAAGTCCTAAAAAAGATCCAACAGCTACCCGACTTGGAACTACCACCACAAGACTCCTACATCATCATTGAAACCGACGGATGCATGACAGGATGGGGAGGGGTATGCAAATGGAAAGAAGCAGAAAAGGACCCAAGAAGATTTGAGAAGCCATGCGCCTACGCCAGTGGAACTTTTTCACCCATAAAATCCACAATAGACGCAGAAATCCATGCAGTAATGAACAGTTTAAAAAAGTTTAAGTTATATTACTTAGACAAATCACAATTAACTATTAGAACAGACTGCCAGGCTATCATCTCATTCTTCAGCAAGTCAAATCAGAACAAACCTTCTAGAGTTCGGTGGATAAACTTCACTGACTATATAACTGGATGTGGGGTTGAAGTAAAATTTGAACACATAGATGGCAAGGACAACAAACTAGCAGATACTCTCTCAAGGCTAGTTCAAGTATTAATTCTAGACGAACAAGCCATTGAAGCAAAGGAACTCAACCTATTCCAAACAGCGATCCTAGAAGTAAAAGAAAATCCACAACCATGGAGCACGGAAGTTCTAGTGAATCTCACCAATCAAATGCTGAAAGTTACCGGAGAATTATCACTCAAGAACGACAGTTACTGGAAGAACGATCCCACGATGATTCAGGTATCCAACTATCTGAAACAAGTGAGTTCACAAAACAAAGGTGGAAGGTGGAAGAAGATTGTAGGTCTAAACTGGAGAAAGCTCTTCAAGACTACGTGGCACTACAACAGGAAAAGGTCCGATATGTCCAATCACGTGCAGGGGGAAATGACAACTTCTACAGTGACTGGCTGCCAGTTGTTCTCCATCATCAAAAACAGGTGGAAGCATTTGCACCAATTATCAAAAGAGGACAAATCCCTTTCTAAACCAATCCTCCCATAAAGTCTTACCACGTAACCTTATCATCAATAGTGGTGTGTCCCATCACTCTGTAAAAAGGAGCTATTTTAGAATAAGCGTGATAGTGGTGTGCCCCACCACTTTGTATTATTATAACTTTGTAACGTGCTCTAGCACATGGTCTAGAATAGTGCTCTAAGATAGTGATAAGCACTAGCATATTGTCCGTTTAAGTCACCTTGTGTAGTGGAGGATGAATTGATTGCTATGGGGCCCAGAGTGTACCCGAATCAATTTCCTTGCCTATATAAGGAAGAGTTTGCTATGAGACTCTGCATCTCAGAACACTCATACTCACTCTCTCGTTTAAGTATTGTAATAAAGTTTGAAGTTATCTAATAAACTTTTTAGTTCTATTTTCCGCATTAACTCTGATAATGGTAGGTCGGTTTTAAAAGGATCTAAATACAAATTTATGCTAATAGCTTGCTCAACTATGCATAAATATCAGAGTTAATGCGGAAAATAGAACTAAAAAGTTTATTAGATAACTTCAAACTTTGTTACAATACTTAAACGAGAGAGTGAGTATGAGTGTTCTGAGATGCAGAGTCTCATAGCAAACTCTTCCTTATATAGGCAAGGAAATTGATTCGGGTACACTCTGGGCCCCATAGCAATCAATTCATCCTCCACTACACAAGGTGACTTAAACGGACAATATGCTAGTGCTTATCACTATCTTAGAGCACTATTCTAGACCATGTGCTAGAGCACGTTACAAAGTTATAATAATACAAAGTAGTGGGGCACACCACTATCACGCTTATTCTAAAATAACTCCTTTTTACAGAGTGATGGGACACACCACTAATGATGATAAGGTTACGTGGTAAGACTTTATGGGAGGATTGGTTTAGAAAGGGATTTGTCCTCTTTTGATGATTGGTGCAAATGCTTCCACCTGTTTTTGATGATGGAGAACAACTGGCAGCCAGTCACTGTAGAAGTTGTCATTTCCCCCTGCACGTGATTGGACATATCGGACCTTTTCCTGTTGTAGTGCCACGTAGTCTTGAAGAGCTTTCTCCAGTTTAGACCTACAATCTTCTTCCACCTTCCACCTTTGTTTTGTGAACTCACTTGTTTCAGATAGTTGGATACCTGAATCATCGTGGGATCGTTCTTCCAGTAACTGTCGTTCTTGAGTGATAATTCTCCGGTAACTTTCAGCATTTGATTGGTGAGATTCACTAGAACTTCCGTGCTCCATGGTTGTGGATTTTCTTTTACTTTTAGGATCGCTGTTTGGAATAGGTTGAGTTCCTTTACTTCAATGGCTTGCTCGTCTAGAATTAATACTTGAACTAGCCTTGAGAGAGTATCTGCTAGTTTGTTGTCCTTGCCATCTATGTGTTCAAATTTTACTTCAACCCCACATCCAGTTATATAGTCAGTGAAGTTTATCCTCCGAACTCTAGAAGGTTTGTGTAACACCTCAATTTTCAAAACAACGTTTAAATATCATTTAATCCAAAAATACATAATATTGTATCAATGTCAAATACCGGTTTTACAAAAACGAAAAGGTTTCTTGTTCGAGATTATCAGAGTTTAAAAAAACAGTGTTACAAATTATATCTTAACCATAGGATAAGGACTCTAATCATCAACACCGAGCTAATCTCAACAAGGCCTCTTCTAAACGGGCCTCCTAAATCTTCGATCCCGAACCTGAGTACATAGCAAAAACACAAACATAGTACGTGAGACAAAATTGCCTCGTGAGATACATGGGTTTTAGACCCGATAAGCAATTAGTCAAATAATATCATTTAATCTTAAAATAATATTACTAAGTTTGTTTTGGGTCACTTTATCACTTTCATCATTGGCCAATGTCAAGATAATCGGAATGCCTCCAATCTATCAAGACCATCATTTCCACGGTAATCGGAATGCCTCCAATCTACCGGGACTCATAGGTATTGGGTAATCGGAATGCCTCCAATCTACCACTAACCTTAAGGTACCGTAATAACCGGAATGCCTCCGATCTACTACGGCCCTAGGGACATCATCATCGTCATCATTACTTATCTTTTATCGTTATGAGCTTATAGCTCCATCATTTCTCAATCATTCAATCATTTCATCATCATACAAGCAATTCATCATAAATCACATAAATGACTAGATTACTTAAAGACTCGACAAAATCATTTAATCATAAAACATTTACTAGCTATGTACCCAGTTTGAAAGTTCACATGTACTCAACTTAGCCAAGCTTATCCAAGGTTGTGTTTCCTTGAACACCAATATCACTTTCCAAGATTTGAATGCCTCAAATCTTCCAACCGACAATCTATATCAAAACCAATACAATGGTTGCATTAATCATCTATACTAACTACATAATCTATGGCTAGTTAACTACTAGCACCATTTTCCCCAAAATTACCAAACCCTAATTTCATAAATTACCATATTTTCGTGTATTCATAACATGACCACGTTTTTCATAACAAAATACCATAGATCTAAGTTATATTACTTCCCTTTAACCATTCATGAACGATTCCATAACTAGGGTTTGAGATTCAAGCTTTCCCTACTTGAATCTATGGCTAAAAACTCAAGAGGAATGAAGATTTACCTTAGATCTTCAACTTAGGAGCAAGAATCACCAAGATTTGATGAAGATTGAGCTCCAAACGATGCTTCACACTCAAAAACCGTCCACACACTTGAAGAGAGGAAACTAGGGTTTTTGGGAGTGCATTTATGGCTAAAACCCGAATTTATTGCTCTGGTCGGAAGGGCTCGCGCCGAGCTCGCGCCGCGAGAAGACGCGGGTTTTCCCCTTAGTCGCCGCTTTTTACCAGACTTCGCGCCAGGCTCGCGCCTGGATCGCGTCGCGAAGTCGACGCGAAGTCGACGCGAATTCGACGCGACATACGCGCGTTCCAGCTCCAATCCTTCTGCTCAACCTCGCGTTTCGCTCGCGCCTCGCTCGCGCCGCGAACTTACCTGTGCAGCAGGGCTGCACTTTTCGGTCTAGGTTTCAACACGGTTTCGTCCATAACTTTCTCATACGGACTCCAAATGACACGAAACCAATTCCTACGTGTTTTGAACGATTTATCCTTATTTATCATATTTTTGTACAATTTATTTATTTACAAAATTCGGGTGGTTACAGTTTGTTCTGATTTGACTTGCTGAAGAATGAGATGATAGCCTGGCAGTCTGTTCTAATAGTAAATTGTGATTTGTCTAAGTAATATAACTTAAACTTTTTTAAACTGTTCATTACTGCATGGATTTCTGCGTCTATTGTGGATTTTATGGGTTAAAAAGTTCCACTGGCGTAGGCGCATGGCTTCTCAAATCTTCTTGGGTCCTTTTCTTCTTCTTTCCATTTGCATACCCCTCCCCATCCTGTCATGCATCCGTCGGGTTCAATGATGATGTAGGAGTCTTGTGGTGGTAGTTCCAAGTCGGGTAACTGTTGGATCTTTTTTAGGACTTGTTGGACAAGATCCTTGTCTTGCTTGTTAAACCTCATTTCTCCTGTTGGGCTAACCTTTGAATATAATGGGCCGAGCAGTTTGCCCATGTCTGGCATATAAGGCCTGCAATAATTAAGGAGGCCCAACCAACTTCTTAAGCCTTTCTTTGTTTCAAGGCTCTTTTGATCAACTTCACAAACTTTCTTGATTATATTGGGCTGGAGTTTTACATGTCCTTGGTTAATTTTTGCTCCAAGAAACTCCACTTGTTGTTGTCCCACTTTCATCTTCGTTGGGCTAAGTACAAGCCCATGTCTTTTGCATATAGCAAGCATCTTTCGAAGATGGATTTCATGGTCTGCTTCAGTTTGTGACAAGACGAGAATGTCATCAATGTATACTGCAATGAATTCTTCTGTTCCTTTGAAACAGTAATCCATTTTTCGTTGGAACACAGCTGGTGCATTCTTAAGACCAAATGGCATGACTAGCCATTCATAGAGGCCTTGTGGAACCCAAAACGCAGTCCATGGAATGGATTCTGGGTGCATGGCAACCTGGTGAAAACCACTTTTGAGATCAAATTTGCTAAAGATTTTGGCTCTTCCGACTCTAGCAATGATGCTTGAAATGCCTGGAAGACTGTATTGATCTTTATGTGTATTGTCATTCAATCTTTTATAATTGAAGACCATACGTTCTTTTCCTTTTGTTTCTTTGCCAGTGCTTGGATCCACATATGTTCCTGATTTTACGATGACGGCATTTGTTCTGTGCCTGCTTTGGCTTTGTCTAATAACTCCAAGGGCTAGTAAGGCATCAATATGCTTCTTATACGTTGTAATCTCTGTGGGCGTTATGTTACTCAACGGCTTGTCTTCAATCGTTATCTCAGTGTTTTTGAGATCAAGATAACATTGAATTTTGTTATTTTCCCAATGCTTCATTGGTTCTTCTCCTATGTATCCTTGCTGTTTTAGTTCGTCAAGGAGGGTCTGAATTTTGTTGATGAAGTTTGGTACAGGTTTGTTAACCTCAACTGCTGCTGCGACTTCTTGAAATTGCAGTCTAGAGTGGTCATCAACTTCTTCCTCTTCTAGAACAGCGGCTACCGTATTAGTTTCTAAGGTCGTCAGAAACTTGTAAAAGGTTACCGTGTTTCCTTCTATACGAAGTCCTCCTTTCATCGATCGAATGAAGTTGCATCCTATTATTAGCTGGAAACTATCACCTAGCTTCATTGGAAGGGCAAAGGTGTAGGGTATGGCAAAAACATTTGTGCCAATTTTCATTCTGCCATATTTCAGCTTTTTGTTACACCTTGTGGTAGAGTTAATACCACTGAAGCTTGTACTGAAGGTATTTGCTTCTTGTAAGGCTGCTGGTATGCCAACTTCGTTGATACAACAAGTTGTTGCACCGGTGTCAAGTATTGCCTTGACTGTGATGGGTGATTGTCCTGGGACCTCTAAGTCTACCTCAAAGTTGTACAGATTGTTTTTCTTCTTTGGGGCATCTGTTGTTAGGACAATTTCCTCATCTTTATGGCCAATAATGGCGTAGACTGTCTCCATTCTTGTGTGAACAAATTCTTCTTCGTCTGAGACGTCTGTGCTAGCACCATCTCTAGGTTCATTTATCATGACTCCCTTTGCCTTTTCAATTTCTTTTGCCATTTGTTTCTGATGAAATAGTTGAGCATTTTTTACTGCTTCCGCGTAACTGGAAAACGTCTGTTCTTTTGGTTGATGGCTTGATGTTGCTACTTCTGGTTGCAATGAAACATCTAATGATTTTGTTGAATCATTATCCTCCCCCCGAACTTTCAGATTTTCTAACGTTGTTTGAAAAGCTGGAGTGAGTGTTAAAAGATATTTATCTTTCCAATAGACAACCTCTATTTGTAGGTTTTTGATTTCTTCTTCCTGCCAAGTGATGTATTCACTTTGTTGTTGCAGGAGTGTTTTCTCCACTGTTTTACTTCTTCTTTGCTGGGTAGGTTCTGCTGTGAATTCTTTATCTAAGTAATGGGCAGAACATAACTGACATGAAGTTAAATTGCATTCGAGGCAATGCAGTCTGGATCGCTTTGTTGTTTCTGTTTTGCAGAAGACACATTTGACATGGTCAAATTCATGTACATCTTCATTTTCTTGCCATTTGTGTTGGCAGCGATACTGCTTCCTTGGGACTTGGATGAGTGGTCTGTAACCACCTTCTTTGCCTAGCCAATACGTTTTTGATTTTGCAGTTTGCATAACAACGTGTAGTCTTTCATTTTCATATAGGTCTATTTGCCTGTAATCATCTTCATCATCCGATATGCTGAATATTGCATCTGAATCAGCATCTCCTTCATCTACGGATACGACATCGTAATCATCTGGAAGGTCCAGATTTTGGAAAGCTGCAACACGTTTTGAGCTTTTCTTGTCATTTGGGCAATCTTTGGCAAAGTGTCCTTCTTCTCCGCATACATAGCATTTACATTTCTTGTTGCGTAAATACTTTGTTCTGTCTATTCGAGCATGCGTTTCATGGGGTTTGCCTTTGTAAGTTGTGCTTTTTCGAATTGTCTTTTTCCCTGTTACGTTTCTATTTTGGTAGTAGCCTGGTATTGGGAAATCTCGGCAGAAGCTCAAGTCTTTGAGGCTCCTATTGAATGCCGCTTCTTTGCATTGATTTTCCAGATATTTGTAGGCATACGAAATTCTGGGTGCTACTCCAATGGTTGCGCCTGGGTGTTCTTCATCAAACGCCCTTTTGATTCGTTCACCAAGGTCTCCTGGGAACTTTGGCCAGAGTTTGTCAGAAAGTTCTGTACCTAAATACATTCTTCCTGTCTTTGCTGCTAGTCTCCAGTAATCATTAAGGAACAAGAGTACGTCCTTCACATTTGTACAGTTTAATTTTTCCAGGTCTCTATATGCAATGTTTTGCATTTCAGTTGAGCCTGTTGTTGGGTCACTTAGTGTGAAGACACGTCTAATTTGAGACATGATATTTTGAACTCCTTCTCCTCCATTAGCAGCATTTACTAGCCTGTTGTATTCATCCTGATACACCATCCTCCAGGATATCCAGGTTAGTTTTTCTTTTTCTCCAAGCAGATTTTCAATAAAATCAACCTTCTCTTGGTTTGTGGAGAAAAGTTGTTGGGCCACGTAGTTCTTAGTAATTGATTCCCAACGCATAAATGCGTCGTTAAACATTCCCAGTTGCTGTGGAACTACAAACATGGCTCCTTGTGATGCTTGGGCAGATGGAAACTGCCACCATTCACCACCTTCTTCTCTTTTGAATGTGGTTCTTGGGGGTATTGGCTTATACCCTTCAAAAACTGGTCTAGCAGGTCTTGGTTCTCCTGCTGGTGTGAAGATCTGTGGGGTTCTTGCTGGTTCAACTGGTGGATCATACGTTCCACTTTGGCCACTAGCTATTATTTGCTTGGTTTCCATTGCTTCTTTAAATTTTTGTAGGGCTGGGTATTGATTCCAGTCCTCTTCTTTATGGGAAACTGCAACTATCTCTTTTGGTTCTTGCTTAGGATAAACAAGATCTTCGTCTTCATTTTCTGAGACGTATGGTGTTTCTGGTGGAGTCTTAAACTCTTCTTCATCCCATAGTTTTATTGGTGTCCTTTCGCCGTCTAGGGTTTGAAGGACTGAGGAACCTTCTGAACAAAGTACGGTACTTTGGTTTTCTGTGCCATCATCTGTATTCTTATTATCAAGGTTATCCCAACCTGTTGCAGTGATTTCTTCTAATGGCGTTGTTGGCTTTGGACTACTGTATTTGACATAGTAGTCAAACTTTCCTGAAGGTTCACCGAGAGTATCCCAACCTTGTTTCTTTTTTTTAGGTTTTGACGCTTTTGATGGTTTTTTTATCTTCACATGGTTCTTCTTGTTTTCTGGCTTCTTGCAGGCATGGTGCACATCCGCAGAATGGATCAAACGGATTATGATCTTCTTGTATTAAGACAGCAATTTGTTCCGTAAGTATTTCTTCATCCTTTTCTTCTTCATAATTATTTCGATTATGATGTACTGACCGTCGTGGTGCCTGTGTATAGTTGGAAAACCTCAAGCAGACTGCTCCTCCGACCATGTTTCTTGATTCTAAATTTCTGGGTTGCATTGGTGCAACTCTTCTTTCTGGTGGTTTGATAATCCAGTTTTTCTCTTGGATTTCAGTTACACTGTAGGCTCGTCCTGGTAAGGCTCGTACTCCATGGCTTGTGAGGTAATCTGTTACTCCTTGGATAGAATAGGCGAAACCACAATTTGAAGTGTTGGATAACCTACCAACCATTCCTCTGGTGATAAGCAAATTTGCTTCACCATCTTGCCATTCTTCATAGCCCCTTGTGAGTACTGAGATCTGCACATTTTGGCAAAAGTCTTGGATAGTCATCATGGTGTTAGGTATTACATACACCAACTGGCTTCCTTCAGTAAGATCAACTTCCATGGTTGCAAAGATTGATCTATCACCTGACCATCTATTATCTCTAAAGATAACTAGAGCCATCGTTCCTTCTTGTTGCCTGTGTAGGATCTGAATCCTTACTTGTAATATTCCGATGTGGACAAAAGAATATCCACTTCTTTGTAACCTTTCCATACTGTCTTGCTGGATAAAAGAACGATCAACTTGTTGATCTTCTGTGTAGAGTATGGCTTCTTCACTTCTGTGGACATAAACCCGGTGGTTTACATCATCTCTTCGACTGTGATATAGTACCCCAGCTGGTACTATTCTTGCTCTTTCTATCATCGATTGCCTTAAGGTTGCTTGTGGGTCAACCTCTTGCTCCAGGGTTCGTTCATAAAGCTGATTAGTTAGTCTGGCTGTGACTTGCCTCCAACGATTTTGAGCATTATACCTTCGTCTTTGGTTACGTTGGTAACTTCTGATTTGATCGTCATGTGTCACCTGGGCCTCTTGTGTTATTATACTTGAGACTGGTGTTTCTTGTTTACTATATGATCGCCTCATTTCTTGAGTTTGGCTTTTTCTTCCTCGAGTGTTACGTATGGATCTTTGAACGCGAAAAAGGTTCCTTTTGTGGGAACTGTTTTTGCTTTCTTATCTCCAAGGGATAGTGCTTCCAATCTTTTTATAAGATCTTCGGTCACTGAGGAATTTTGCTCAACTTCCTTTTGTTGCTTCAAGCTTTTGAGTTCAGCCTTAAGTTCACTAATCTTCTGATGAAGGTCAACTAGTAACTGAATGATCACGTTACTTTGGTTGATTGACCTTTTGTTTAGTTCTCCAGGTAAACCGTTTGCTTTTGCGAATCCTTCTGATACGTTGTTGATGTAATTGACGCTTTCTAAGGCTTTGATATAATTGTCGTCAGTTTGAGACATCAACTAATGATCTGAATAAGGTGTTGAAGTAAATCTTCCACCTTAGTGACTTTCTTCTCAAGCTCAGTTGTAAGTCTGAGAGCTTGTTCTTCTACAACTTTTGGTTGCTGCGCTATTTCGTTTACAAGGGATTGAACTTCTGTTTTTGTGAGAGGTTTATTTTCCGTAAGGGAATTTTCTATGAGCGTGAGGCTCTTTTTAAGGTTTTTGTGGGTTTTACTCAACTCTTTTTCACAAGATTCTATTTTTAATTCTAAAAACTTTTGTTTTTCTAATATTTCGTAAAAACGCTTAGTAGAAACTCTAGAAAAAGGAATTAAATATTTTAAAATACAAGCGATATTATTTGCTAAATTTTTATTTGAAATCTTTTCTTGAGCTAAAAGATTTTCATATTCTACAGAGGAAATTTCAAGATTATAAAATTCTTTTATGGATTCTTCAAATTGTTTTGACATAAAACGTTTATTAAACTTAGTATCAAAATTAAAAATATTGATTCCTGGCTTCTTCCTACATATGTTTATCTTTTAGGTAAGCAAAATAAATAAGTAACAATATCATATACTGTTTTTAAATATATAAGATCCAGGGATAAACAAAGGACATGTTTATCTATTCAGCTTTCACTCCATCCTGGCTCACCGTTTCAGGGCACATATTGCCTTCTCATGAGGACTTACTCCTCCCTTACTTTGTCTTTTGCTAAGTGGTTACTTGCTGACGAAAGGCTACTATTTGGATTGGATCTTGATATATTTTTGAACAGCATACTATATTGTTTCTTAAATATAAAACTTACATACCTGATAAACAATATGCCTGGATTTCACCAGTAATCAACAAGGGTTTTAGCCTTCCATAGAGCAAAACATGCTCTGATACCAAAATGGTAGGTCGGTTTTAAAAGGATCTAAATACAAATTTATGCATAGTTGAGGTTTAATATAATGTAATAATAAATTTCAACTAACATAACTTGAATATGATTAATAATATAATATTTTTTTAAAAGATAATTAAATGTCAAATCTATTTATAAATATAAGAATATTTTTATAAAATTTGAAAGATATATATAATGGAATGGCGGGGCGGGGCGGGGTTTTTGGTCGGGTTTTTCATATGCCCCCAAAAACCGCCCCAAATATTCGGGTTTTCTAAAAATCAAAACCGTTGACATCGGTTTTTCAAATGGTTCTGTTTTTTCGGGGCGGTTTTTTCGGGTTTTTCGGTTTCGGTTCGGTTTTTCGGTTTTTATGCTCACCCCTACGATCTTCACCTGAACCAAACCCTCCGAGCTTTTATTAGTGTCTTCATCTTCAGAATCCGTGTCAAGATCGTCAAGATTAATAAAAACACGGCGTCTCTTAGTGCTCGAACCACCGCTGCCAGACGCACCTTCACATGAAGTTGGTGTGTGCATGTCGAGAACGTGTTTAACACTATCATCAGCCATGCTAACCTTCTTTATCATGGTTGAAGGCGTGTTGAAATCCTCCAACGGCTCATCCTCCGGCTGAAAAAATATAATCAAATAATTAAAAAAATAATATAAATTTCGGATTATAATACATATTTTTTCGTATAAATATACATTAGTAAAAGGTTACCTCATCCACAACATCAGCGACTACACGGTCTTCAATAAATTGTTTTTTGAAATGTTTGATTACTTCAGGCTCCTCAGACATACCATCACACCGGTAGGTGTGGTTATTTTTGGTATGGTTCTCTTTCGAGTACCACAGTTTGAATAGTAATCTCTTACCAATAATATTATTCAACTCATCGGGGTAGTACTTACACGAACCATTATCATACACGATTCAAACATTTGTCATTTTAGGGAAATTTTACCTTGAAACGGTCTGTACTGCCCCACAGTCATCACATTCGTAAGTAGTATGGCGATTATTTGCTGATTTTACTTTAACTTTTTTGCTGCAGTCCTTGCATGCTATATAAGCCCATCCCATTTGTTCGTGCACACAATGAATGGTTGCATATACAATGCAGTGGGAATCATATATATTTTAAATTTACACATAAAGTAAATTAAATGAAATTATAAATAAGTAGATGTAGTGTTGTATCAGATAAACAGTATCGAAGGTTTTACATACCTGTTGAATCTGACGAATATGACTGACCATGCTTTTAACAACACCCATAAAGAAATCTGATACTGAAACCACTTTAGCATCAGGTGAGAAGAACTCAATTTTGAATTGGTTTGGATCATAATCCTCCTGATTTTGAGCCCTTTAATACAATATAAACCAAGCACAAATGTTAATAATTATTGTAATTGTCACAATTTTATGTGATAACTAAAAATGTTACTCACTCTGATTTAAATGCAAGAATAGCGGGGTGATTCTGATCAATAATTATTTTCGTTCCAAATAAAGCGTTGTGGACCGCCGGTGCATCTGCATTGTGTGGTTAACAAAAAAAAATTAAATCCTTAATAAACAGTAATACTTTTATTTATTAGTTTTAATTTACAAATTGAATCAAGTGACATTAAATGATTAGGTGTGATATATGTTTTAAATCATACCTTTAAAGTACTTAACCTTGCCTAGCTGTAGTATCACGACAAAATGTCCAAATTTTTCAGGATCGGCTGCATAATCATTCCACATAGTAGCCCAAAATTTCAAAATGTTAGATCAAGTTGTTCTCCCCTGTTTTTATAAAGTTGTTAATACTTATAAATTTCTTATAATAATTGATAATTAATGTACTCTATATGTCAGTAGTACGTACCTATTATCCTCGACCACAACAGTACGTCGAAATTTCATGCCACTTTGAGTGGGTACCTTTACAATCTCCATAATCCCAACAACAGAGCCAATAACATCAGTACCAAAAGATAGTAAATAAAATATTAAAGCGTAGAAGATAGTGTCTATTTGTTTCTAGAGTTACAAGATCGCATAAGTAAACGAGCTTCACTAAATTAGGCATAGTTTGGGATACGGAGATCTGTTTTAGGCCTATGACCAGCCAAATCAAAAAGAAGTTTACCAAACTTCTGGGTGCAAAAAAAAAAAGTATTTTAGGAGTTTTTTGTATTATAAAGATCTTTGTCTAGTTTTTGCTTTTTTTTCTTTCTTTTGGATGAGTTTTTGTCATTTTGTGTGTGGGAGCGTTTTCGTCGTTTGCCTTTTTAAACTCATGCGAAAATCTAGGTCTACTTTTAGGGTTTCGTTGAGATGTTGTAACATTCGATATTGAGTTTGATCAATGTTCATTTTTCTATCATTTCACCTAGTTTTTGTTTGATTGAAATTTGTATTATCGATATTTATTGAATCAATGGTAATTAGAAGATAGAATTCGTGTGAACCAAAATGTTTAATTTGTATTTTTTCTGTTTTTATTTTGTGAGTAAATTACACCAATTGTCCATGTTGTATATATTAAAATTCACCAATGGTCCCTCAGTTTCAAAAGATACACTATTAGTCCTTATTTCATAAAAGTTTTGCACCTGTGATGCTTACACTAAGTGACATTGCATTCTTCTCTTAACTTATGAGTTATCATGAGGATATTTTAGTCATTCCACATTTCAGTTTTAAAACGATAATTAAGCTATTTTTCTTTTTTTCACTTTTCTCTTTTTCAACTCTTGTTTGATGTAGGGGTGTTGATCGGGTATAACTATCGGGTATCGGGTAGTTCGGGTCGGGTAGCTCGGGTATTTTCAAATATAAAAAATATCCAATACCCGAACCAAATTAAATTCGGGTATTTGGGTATGGGTAGTTCGGGTAATGGGTCGGGTACGGGTATATCCACTACTACCAAGAATTTGTACACTTGTATTGTCGGCGACCACAGTGATTATATTCGATCTTTATACCAAATTTGTCTGCAATTTTACCAAACTCCAACTGACATGAGACTCTATCATTGACCTTTAGATGAAATTCATGGACTACAAACCTAACGATCGTATTTTATTTATAAAACTATAAAATATTACCTTTAAAAAATTCCTTTTAATAAAATTCGGTTATTCTGGTATACCCGCCAACTTAAAATATTACCTTATACCCGATCCGTATTATTTTCGGGTTACCCAATACCCAAATGTTTCTACCCGATACCCGAACTACCCGACCCGATCTACCCGAATTCGAAACGGGTCGGACGGGTAGAGCGGGTTTTGGTTATTTTCGACAGCCCTAGTTTGATGCACACATAAGATACAAGCGCAAGACATGCACTCGATACACACACACGAATACAGAGAGAGCACGTGAGAGGGTGAGAGAGAAATCCAGCAACAACAGGGATCAGAAATGATTATTTTACTAATGCACATGGGAGATATAACAGAGAAATTTAATAGTGTCAATTAAAAACAACTATGAGTGCAAAATGTTTTTGAAATAATGACCATCAGTATATATTTTGAACTAAATAATACGGAGTAATTGGTAAAATTTTATATACACGATAAAGATGATTGGTATAATTTAGAGTAAATTACAGAAATTGTCTCTATGGTATACTTGATTATGAGTTTTTGTCCCTGTATTTTTTTTCTTCGAGTTTCTTTTTCCTAAACTTTTTTTGGTTCTGAATTTTCGTTATTCCATCCAATTTTGACCGTTAACTAACCAAACACGCTAAACACGTGAGGGTATTTTAGTCATTTTCCTCAAAATAATTGTACTCTAGGCTATCAAATTTGTACCCTCTCTCTCATCTCTCAAATTCTTCATCATCATTAAAAATGAAGATAATCATCTTCTTTCTTCTTTTCACATACCATCCAAACAACTAAAATTAAACCATGAAATTAAAATCAAATCAAAATTAAACAAATCAAATTCAAAAATCAAAAACAAACAAAAATTCAATTTGAAAAGAAAAACCCTCAGAATTCTATACCTCTGTCTCCCAAAATTCTTTAATTTGCTTTATAATTTAAAGAAATATTCAATATAGTCCATTATTTTCTTAAAGTTCCAAGTATCGGCCATTATGGCTACTTCAAATAAGAAGCATGTCACGAATCTACATCTACATATTCTTAAATAAAAATTAATTTGTTCAAGGCATTTATTAATATATCAAAAATAATATAATGTTATTTGACATTTATACCCTTACTATTATTTATCTTACTTTTTATAACATTTTACCATATATAACCCGTTCAAAAAATGTTACCATATATAATGGCGTTATCAAATTCATACATCCGTATCGAAATGATCCTTGAAAAGAATAAGAAAAATACAAAACCGCGGTCGTTACTCTGATCATAATTATACAAACGTAGTGGGTCCCAATAATCGCCATGCCCAGTGTTATACTACATATTTTTGGAAAGCAGTCAGTTCTAAATTCACCAGCTATCTGAAACATCATTTGATCAACAATGGAGAAATCGAAGACTGGATGAAGATTTGAAGGTAAAGTTGCGATCGTTACAGCTTCAACTCAAGGCATAGGTTTCAGTATCGCTCAACGCCTTGGCTTAGAAGGTGCATCGGTTGTCATCTCCTCTCGTAGATATGTTCTTTAATTTCAAATAATTTCATCATCTACATCGGCAATTTTTAGGGTTTAAATGATAAATATTTCAAATTTTGGGTAAAATAACACTCCGTTAGTTTACAATTATGTAGGATTAAAATAATAAACATATTTAAGCAGTTAAGATTTGATTTTTCTGATTATTCAAATCTAATTCAAGACTTCCATATGCATCTTTTAGTAAAATTGAAGCTCAATTGTTCTGTTTTTGAATATTTTTCCGCTTTCGAACACAAATTGGTCATAATCTGATCATATTTGGTATAGAGAAACGTTGATGAGGAAAATAGAATAAACTCAAGGCGCAAGGAATCCAAGTTTTGGGGTTGTTATGCCATGTTTCCAATGCACAGCATAGAATGAATCTTGTTGACCAGACAGTTGAGGTGAAGATGAACTTTGACCTGTTTTTCTGTATTATACTTGCAAATTCAAGAATTAAAAATGCAAATTAGAGTTTTCAAGTTGATTAATTAGCTTTGTGTAATCTTGTTTTCGGTTACAGAAATACGCGAAAATAGATGTAATAGTATCAAATGCTGCTGTTATTCCCTCAGTTGATACAATTCTCAAAACTAAAGAATCTTTCCTCGACAAAATGTGGGAAATGAACGTTAAGACCTCTATACTGCTTCTTCAGGTTAGTCTTTCAAGTCAACTCTTTGGTCAACTGTAAAGTTTGTAAGTTGAAGGTGTGTCATACTTGAATTTTAGAAGTAGTAAGGCTGCAGAAAGAGTGCTTGTAACTTTTTATTTTTGGACAGGTGGCATCGTCTCATTTGACGAAAGGTTCATCGATTGTTTTCATTTCCTCGATCAGTGCTTTTGAACCGGCAGCTGTCTTAGCTATGTATGGTGTTACAAAAACTGCTCTTCTCAGTCTTACCAAGGCAAGTTTATATATATATTTGTCTTTTAATCTTGTATAGAAACAAGTTAGTGGAAAATATCAATGTAAATGTAGATTTTTTTTACTTTTTTGTTTCTTTTCGTATTTGGTTAGGCTCTTGCGACAGAGTTGGCCCAACGTACACGTGTGAACTGTGTTGCTCCAGGGTTTGTACCAACACACTTTGCCAAATACATTACCAACAACCAAACCATGGTAAATGTCTAGTATTCATATCAATTTTCAAACATTTACTTGTAAACCCTTGTGAAAATGCAAAAGAGAACAATTTATAATCACTTATTTTTTAATTTGGGGTTAATGCACTTAGTGGTTATCATGCTTTCGAAAAAGTTCACTTTGGTCATTCTACTTTTCTTTATTTATTAAGTTCTTGTAATACACAAGTATTAATTATTGGATACCAAACTTTTTGTTAGGTTACAACTTGTTAACAGAATTTACTATCGTTATTTAGTAACTTTTTTCCAAAGTACAATAACCAAATTGAACTTTTTTTTTAACAAAGTACATTGACCTAAGCATGCATTAACCCTACTAATAATAGTTACATCATCGTTTTTTTCCGGTTAAAATATGTATACGATTGCTAAAGACTTAAATGACTGGTTTTTATAACTACAATGGCCTAAATTGTAACACCACAATCTTAGAGCCAATTTTTTTTTTAAATATGCATACGAAAGCGATTTAAGAAATACCATAAATCCTAATTATTACACATCATAAAAACCATTTACATATTAACCAAATATATAAACATTTAAAGGTGTTACTGAAAACGGGCTCGACTCGGTTTACAAAATCAGAGTACGGTTAGATTTCCAAAACCCGACTCTAGTCAACCCAAATCCACAACCTGAAAAGAGTCAACAAATGAGGGATTAACACAAAGCTAAGTGAATAGAAATAAACGTCAATTTGCATAACCAAAAGAAATTAGAAATCAAGAGAAATCAATCGGGAAACCCGTCCAAACTTCCACAAGCAATTGGACGTTATGAGAGGACCGGCGGTCGGACGAAGACCTTCGACTGTTGTCGGCCCAACAACAGTCTACCGATGGCTCCTTTACTATTGGCACGGTGATCCCTCCTTACGTAACGAATTCGAAGGAGTCTGATCACCCCCATCCAAGTGTAGCCAAAACCCACTATAGCTAACCTCTAAAAACATGTGCACATACTACCATTAACATCCCACTAATAACGTACAACTGGAAATCGAAAAGTATATAAAAAAATACACTTTTGCCAGAAACAGCAAGATAGCGCCGCTATCTAGAGATAGCGATAGCGGCGCTATCTTGGCGTTCGCTATTTCAAGCCTCAACCCTATTTCGAGTTTCTCTTCGGTTTCCCAAAAAATCAGGGAGATAGCGCCGCTATCTAGAGATAGCGCCGCTATCTCCACCAGACCAGCCAAAATCCTGCAATTTTCTCATGAACTCCACCATTCCATAATATTTGTACATCACACAAGAAAGAAGGTTAAATCCACTCACCTTAGCTTCCTTTCTGTGCCGAGCTCAGTAATCTTATATTACTGAGGCTCCTTCCCTTTCCCTGTACAAAACGAACACCGAATTAGTTACCCGAAATCACTAATTTTACAACTAGTGTGCTATTAGCGAAACACCATTATTTGTGAACAACCAAATGACAACTTAACACTTGCATTTTAACATACATCAATTAACAATGTCTAGAATTCCATCAAGTCATTTCTAAACAATTCATGATGTATTTTAACCAACTTGCACACATTAGGCCTAAACGGGTCAAACACATAATCGAGTCCACACTTGCGAATTACCAATTCCACATTGCCAAGTTACCTACTTAATATCCATCTAAGCAATTTTCATACTACTTGCATATCTATGCAAGCTTAATCATCCTTTGACCTAAATTAGGTCAATTTACAAAGATTGGCAACCAAACAGGTCAAAACCCGAAATTAACATAATCTTACTAACAATTACCCAAGTAACACACTTATGATATGAAATTGATAAATTAGAGATTTCAAGTCATACAAAATTAAAGTCAACTTCCAGGTTTGACCAAAGTCAACAATTCATGAATTCACTAGTTTATTACTAAATTCTTGCTTAGCCAAACACTATCAATGAATTGACAATTCATAACAAGTTAAGTAACAAGTTCCACAATTATCAACTATTATTCTAGCATGAAAGATTAACCTATCAAAACTTCAAGAACACAAGAATGCACATTTCATCAAATTGAGGAAGATTCCATCTTCTTCCCAAGAACACCATTGATGGAGCTTTTATGGAAGCTTCACCAAATGAACTACAACTAACAACATTACACATATAGCTTGCAAGAACTCATTTAAACCCCTAAATCATCTAATAATTTCGGATTACAAACAAGATTTGGCATGAACTTCATCAAAACCCACTAACTCAAGAACCCTAAATCAATCCTACATCAAGAACATGAAGCCCTAGTTAAAGAAGAAGAAAACTCACTTAGTCTAGCTTCCAAATCCGAAAATTACAAAGAGGATACAAGATCTTAAGCAACAATCTTCAATCTTGATAAAGAACTTCAAGTAGGTGTTATGTGTGTGTGTTTGGTCGTGGCTGGCAAGGAGAAAGAAAGAGAAGGGAAAGTTGACACATACCCCCCCCTAGGCCACGCACCCCCCCCCCCCAACACAGATCAATTCATTAAACACAATACATGATATTAACTTTGCAGATAATTTAATTAGACCTAACTAACTCCAATTTTAACAACGAAGATATTTTTGGAACCCGGGTTCAAAGGTGAACCCAAATATATAAAAATCATTTTTAATATCTAATTAACTAATTTTTAACCCCATGGTTAAAAATACGATTAATTCAATTAAATCAAATATAATAATATAAAATAATAAACAATAAAATATTACTTTCCGAAAGTAATAAAATATTGTAGGCCGGGTCTCGGGATGTTACATAAATAAACAAAAAAAAAAGTAGAATGACAAAAGTGAACTTTTTCGAAAAGTACGATAACCACTGAGTACATTAGCCCTTGTGTTTATGTTTGTTAGAGAAAGGTGATTGAAGAAAACACGCCATTAAAAAGGTTTGGGACGACAGAAGATATGGCTGCAACCACGACTTTGGTATAAGATTTATGAATCTTCACATAATTTGTGAAGAGTTGTTCTCATTATATTTATAATACAAAGGTACAACTAACTACCTTAATTAAGAGATTACAAGATAAACATTAAATTAGAGATTACTAGCTTGGATCGAAATTCTTCAAAGTGCGGTCGAGGAAGACTTTTGGTAAAGATGTCGGCTACTTGTAGATGAGTAGAGACAAATTTCGTTGAAAGCTTCCCAGAGAGAACCAATTCACGAACGAAGTGGTAGTAAATATCGATGTGTTTTGCCCGTTTATGAGAGATCGGATTTTGACTAAGAAATAAAGCACTCCGGTTGTCACATAATAGCGTCGGTCTTCCAGACGGTAGAATGTGAAGTTCTCGTAATAAATGTGTAATCCAAACTATCTCAGAAGCGGTGTTGGCCAAAGCTAGATATTCCGATTCACAACTCGAGCGAGACACCGTTGGTTGCTTTTTGGCACTCCATGAAACCAAATTTCCACCGAGAAATATCGAGTAACCATAAATAGAGCGACGAGTCTCAATGCAACGCGCCCAATCCGCATCGGAGTAGCCAAGTATCGAAGGAGACGGAGAATGTAGAAACGTGAGACCATAAGACATGGTACCTTAAACATATCTTAAGATCATTTTAACTCATTGAAAATGATCTTGCATTGGAGCATGCAAGAATTCACTCACTTGATTTACGGCGTAAGATAAATCCGGCCGTGTATTAGTAAGGTATTGTAAGGCGCCAACAAGTGAACGGTAAAGGGTTGGATCCGAGAATGGTTGTCCTTGGCTAGTAAAGTATGTCGATGTGGAAAGCGGTGTCGCAACCGGTTTGGCATCCAAAAGTTGAGCTCGAGCAAAAATATCGTGAGCATACTTGGATTGACTCAAAAAAATTCTGGAGTCATGATAAGAAACCTCAAGACCAAGAAAGTAGTTTAGTTTACCAAGGTCGGTAATGAGAAACTCTTTATTAAGGCGTGCAATAAAATCATGAATAACAGAGGGATTGTTACCGGTGAGAATGATATCATCAACATATACCAACAAATATAGGATGTTTGCACCCTTTTTGAAGATAAATAACGAGGTATCAGTGCGACTACAAGAGAAGCCAATGCTAACAAGAAAGGAGCTTAACCGTTGAAACCAAGCACGAGGAGCTTGTTTTAGGCTATAGAGAGATTTCTTGAGTCGGCAAACATGAGTTGGTAACCTTGAGTCAACGAATCCGGGAGGTTGCTCCATGTAAACGAGGTCGGATAAATCACCATTTAAAAATGCATTTTTAACATCAAGTTGATGTAGTGGCCATTTGTTGAGCATGGCGATGGAGAGTATGATCCGAAAGGTTGATGCCTTGACCACGGGGCTAAAGGTGGCCGAATAATCAAGTCCCGAGACATGAGTAAAACCCTTTGCAACAAGGCGTGTCTTATCATATTTGGGCAGTAGTATTTTGGAGAGTGGTATTTGGGCAGAGGGTACAAGGTGGAATAGGTGGGGATGGATTTTTGGGTGTGGATGGTGGATCGGGGGTTAGGATTGGCCATGGGGTAATCATCACAATATGAGGATAAAAATGGTTGAATAGGTGGTGTAGGTGATTCCTTACCCGAAAAAGGAAAAAGTTCCTCATTAAATTGTGCATGGCGGGTTGTATAAATACGCATCGTGGTCACATCAAGGCACCGATATCCCTTGTATTGTGTACTATAGCCAATAAAAATACATGGAGCAATTCGGGGAGATAGCTTGTTCGAAGAATAATCCCGAAGGTAGGGAGAAACCCTACAACCGAATACTTTAAAGTTGGCATAATTCGGTTGTGTTGAGAATAATAATTCGTATGGAGATCGTTGCCCAAGAAGCTTTGTCGGTAACCGATTAATAATATAAGTTGCGGAACTAAACGCATGAACCCATAAGGAGGTGGGACATGTACGTTAAACATCATAGCAAGGCCCGTTTCTGTAATGTGTCTATGTTTTCGTTCGGCTCGTCCATTTTGTTGAGGTGTATATGGACAAGATATCCGATGATGAGTGCCATTCTTAGAGAGAAGAGTACGCACTTGGTTTTTGACAAATTCAGTGCCACCATCGGATTGAAATTGCTTGATTTTACACGAAAACTGTGTTTGTACAAAAGTGACAAATGTTTCAAACACATGATAGAAATCGGATTTCGCCTTCAATGGGTAAAACCAAGTAAAACGTGAGTAATCATCAATAAATATAGCATAATATCGGAAGCCATCTAAAGACACAGGGAGAAGGTCCCCATAATCACAATGAATTAAATCCAACACATGCAAAGAACGTTTTAAATTAATATCAAACGGTAAATGTTTACTTTCGACAATTGACACGAAGAACACAAATGTGGACTAGGCAAAACCGAGTTAACGGAAAGACAACCCAGTTTATTTAAACTAGAAATAATGTCATACGAAACATGACCTGAACGAGAATGCGATAATTCAAAAGATGCTTGTAAACGACGGGAGGAAAGTTTAGCTAAAAAAGCACTTTGACCTCAATCTAGCACATAAAGACCGTTTCTACGCTTGCCTTGAGCTAGAGTTTCCCATGTTTGGCGATTCTGAATATAAAATAAAGGGTTAGAAAATAACACATCAACCAGATTGTCTTCAGTTAACCTACTAACAGAAAGTAGATATTTAGTTAACTTTGGAACAACGAGGACATCAAGTAATGAAATATTAGGGGTAATATGAGATTGTCCAATATGTGAAATAGAAGCGTTTTCACCGTTACCAAAGTAAACGAAATCATTACCATTGTAAGGGGCGGTATGATCAAGGCCGGCGGTGGATGATTTCGTATGTGCCGAAGCACCGGTGTCAACATACCAATCGGGAGAAGATGTGTTGCATTGAGCGTGAAACGCCTCGGCCAAGTTTGCGTTAAGATTTGGAGATTGACTAGCAAAGGTGTGCAAACTAGGGAATTGGTTTGCATAGTGACCATCCTTCCTACACAATTGACAATGAGGAGGTCTTCGATTTCCACGACCCCTACCACGGTTAGAAGACCGACCATGATTAGAATAATTGTTACCTTCTCGTGTAGTATTGAACGCCACCGAAGCAACCGTAGAGTCAGTGATAGTTTGGAGAAACATCTCATGACTCTCGGCTTGAGAGACCAAGTTCCGGAACGGTGGTTTGGGAGAAATAAGGCGCTGAGTCGTGGAAAACGTTTCAAACGAGGATCCGAGACCGCAGAGAAACCAATGACATTTGTCATCGTCTGCTAGGGGATGCCCAATGGCATTCAGTTGATCGCACACATGTTGAAACTTGCGAGCATAATATGCGACCGTAGATGACCCCTTTTTAAGGGTACAGAGGCTGTCCCGAAGAGTATGGACATGTCAACCGAGTCATGCCGTAAGCGGCTTCAAGTGCGGACCAAACAACACGAGACGTGGAATGACCGAGGGTCTCTGCCATTGCTTCTTCACTGAGCGAAGATTGAATGATAATCATCGCTTTTTGATCGGCAGCAAGCCACTCCGTATACACCGGATTAACAGAGGTTCCTTCATCGGCGGCGAGTGTTTGCGAAGGGGCCGGAATAGAGCCGTCAACATATCCCGTCAATTTTGGATAAGATAGAAGAGGAAGAAGATGTTTGTGCCATAACAAATAGTTGGCAGAACTGAGTTTGAGGGTGAGCATGTGTAAAATCGTGGAAAGGGAAAGAGGTGAATCCGTTTTTTCGGATGAAGCAGCCATGGATTCTGCGAAGCAATAAAATCGATGACGGCTAGGAAGAGAAGAAGAACACGACTAGAGTTAGGGGAGGGATCAAGTTTTTAGGCTGATACCATATAAGATTTATGAATCTTCACATAATTTGTGAAGAGTTGTTCTCATTATATTTATAATACAAAGGTACAACTAACTACCTTAATTAAGAGATTACAAGATAAACATTAAATTAGAGAATATCTACAATATCTTTTAAATATTCGTTTAGATTACAAGATAAACATTAAATTAGAGAATATCTACAATATCTTTTAAATATTCGTTTAGATTACAAGATAAACATTAAATTAGAGAATATCTACAATATCTTTTAAATATTCGTTTACTTGGCTTCTGATGAAGCTTCATATATAACCGCTGAAACTATTGTTGTTGCGGGTGGAGCTCCATCAAGGCTATAATTTAAAATAATTATTAACCTATTTTCTTTGGTTATTCAAAGTTTGCATACAAATAAGCTTATTATGTTCTGCTCTGTTGTAGCCATTTAGATGTTAGGTATCGTTTGACATTGTCTATGCAAAATATCTTAATGATGTATGAATCTGTATCTGAATGATAAATTGTTGTTTAGTCAGACATCTAAATGATTGAGTCTAAATGATGATAATGATCATTTTAACCCTCTAAACTATTTTGTTGTTGTTTGGTTAGACATCCCGATAACATATTTAACCAAACAAAAAAGTATGGCATCTAAAAGTCATCAAACAAGACCCGTTGGGTAGGTGAGGGATGGAGATGTTTTTGGGATCTCTACAAAAAAAAAAAAAAAGATGATTCATAACAAACTAGTGCTTCAGTTTGGTATGGTTGTTGTTTGAAACTAAAGTGGAACTACCCGATTTTGACCTTTTTTAACCAAACAAACCGAGAAGCCTTTGAACAGTTCCATTTTATAGTTTACATCAGTTTTAGTTACAAATAGATTAGAATTATATTAATGAGTAGACAATACCGATTAGCATAGATCAGTTTAAAAATGATAATAACTTTCTAACTTGTAGGTTTAAAGTTGTTTAGACGATGTTAAAATTTATGAGAATTCATTCCTCTACCACAACTTTTATATCATACACCGCACAATACTAGTTTTACAGCTAACCGTACAACTATAATAAGCAATGGTTGTGGTATATGCATTAATAGTTGTGGTGTAAATATCACCACCTAAAATTTATACTTAGATTGGTTTTAATTCCTTTAATTGGGTTTTAGCCACACAAAATTTGATTTACTTAATATAAATAGAATAATAAAAGTAAAAATAAATAACAATATCAATAGTGTTATTGGAGTAAATTAGATTTGCGGTTCAAAAAAAATATAAAAATATAAAATATATATATATATATAACTTGAAAGGGGTGGGCAGCGTAGGCGTCTAGGCATCCATTCACCCTTAAGTGTTTCCAATTAGTCTATATTATTTATCAGTTATCAAAATAAGTTATACACTTTACATTTAGGGGTGGATCAAAATAAGTGATATGTTTCTAAATATTACCTTATTTGGTACGAAAAGTAAGAATCAATATCAAATATCTATCTACTTTAATAAAGTAAAATTAACTTTTTATCTTTATTTTTACTTTTAAACATTATTATTATCACTTTTTAAAAAAAAAGTGGGACTCATTCTCCAATTACTATATACTTTAATCTATCTTAACATATATTTTAATCTTTTGTCTTAAAACCATAAAATTTTAAATGTATCACTTATTATGATACGGAGGTAGTATATAATAAATATGGGTGATAACTTATGCAAATTGCATCTTATATTACTAGTTAACACATAGTATCTTGAAACATATGCTCCCTCCGTCCCAAAATTATTCTCCACCAGACAAAAATAAAAAGACTAAAAAAAGTGTATTAATTATATTGTGCCACGAATCAAATTATCTTTTTACCACTTAAAAGCTTTTTTATTGGTTGAAATGTAAAAATAAACAATTATTTTTGAAAAAAAAAAATAGAAAGATGAACAATAAAATTTGGACGGAAGGAGTAACTTTTCCTTTCCGTATGCAAGTTTTAACAAAAAAAATATTTTTTTTTCTTGTTTTATGTTTTATGTTTTATTTCCCTTTTTCTCATTTCTTCTTTTTCATATAATGTACAAAATAGATTTATTATATCTTTTCATATTTCCCGGTTAGTCTTTCTTCTCTTAACCCATATTTTCATACTGGCTTCAAAGCCCGCCCGAATGGGCGGGCATGCTCCGAGAGAAATATAAAAAAATAACAAAATAGTGATACCGTTGTAATAACATAACAATTAATAGATACAGAATTTTTGGTACATAAAATAAATGATATAGATAATTAAGAGACGAAATAAAACTTTTATTTTTGTTATTTAGTTAGTGTAATTGCCATTTTTGTCCAAACATACTAACGGATTTGATCAAAGTTCAGCACTCTTTCTTTTTCTTTTGGTTTTTGCCACTTGTTTTTCTAAATTCTCTACATCTTTTCACCAACAATCTATACAAAAAAAAGCCCGTTTTAACCTGTGACCCGTTTGGCCTGACCCAAACCATCCATCTTGCACCTATAATAAAAAGACAAAAACTTGGACCTATTGGGGTTTTCAACTCATTCTTCCTTTGCATATACTCCTCACACCAGATTATTTCAATAAACAAAATACAACTATGGAGGTGATTTTATTCTAGTTTAAGAGCAAAATTATTCTCGGGAAAAATTACCTCATGAATAGTTCGATATTTTCATCACATATTTGATCAATAGCCCTTGAATTATCTCCACGTGCTACTTCTTCATCAAAACCTTGTTTATATAGTTTCTTATTCTTTCAAAATGTAAGATTAAGCAAAGCTACATATGCCCACCTTTATAAAAATAGAATGAAGTATAGGAAAATGGGTTGAACGGACCAAAGTATAATTTTATTCACAAGAATTAGTTTATTATTGAACATTATAGTTAGGGAAGACTCACAGTGTCAAATCTAGGAGGAGTGTGTGTTAAAGTTTAAGCTACTAAATCAAATAGTGAAACAATAAACATCATTAAACATTCTACCTCAAATTTAAAATTAAAGTTTAAGCTACTAAATCATACACATAACAAAAACATGTCAAATAGCTAACATATGCACATATATATTATTTATTAATGTCAATTTGTGTACAACAGAGGTGACAACTGTTTTGCATGTCAATGGAAATGGTCAATGCCTTGTCAACATTTGTATTCTTCTTTTTATTTCAAAAATTTATTAAAGGATGAAAAATAAGCACCTGTAAAAAATGTTGACTTTCGTGAATTAACAATAGTTCGAACTTCAGGTACATTCATTGTTCTTCTTTCCTACAAATTGAATTTACATCAAAGGCACCGTTAGAGATGTGATCTAATGATCTAGATTTATGCTATTAATAAGGAGATAAAGGATGTGAAAAGCAAGTCCGAAAAGGAGTCAAGTGTGGCAACTTTTGTTAATGGAGTCATGGAGATCAATATTACAAAAGGATTTAGATATTGGTAACATTGTTAATCATAAGATTAACATTTGCATGTCCATATTGTACCTTCAAATCAGCACCTGCACATAACACTTTAGACAGTGAGTTGCATATCATTAACACAATTGCTGTTGAATCTGTGCTTATATCTTCAAAACTATTCAATAATCCTCTCAGCATATCGTTCCCAATGGCATTCTTCGCTTCCATTTTAGTATAGTTCACCAATGAAATAAATAATGGCAACTGAAACTCAATTCAAAGTGTTAAGAATATAATTAAAAGAAATAAATGTACAGAACAATTAAACATATTTTAATTACTACTATAAATTCGAAATAACTACATTAATCATAGTTAGCAAAATATTAAATGAACACCTGTTGATTTGCAGCTCTTAAATGTATATATTCATTAATTCCTCCTCTTGGCTTTGTAATACACTGCATAGATAACTATATGAACAAATTTGCCTATATAATATCATTACATTAAAACCAGCCTCCTCTTGTTTATCCATAAGGTCAGTGCGTAAAGAACAATTCAAGCTAAATTTTAACTCATGATATTTGAAGCTAATCATAAGTATATAAAAGAGCTCAAATTAAACCCCAATCTGTTGATATTGTAAGCTAAATCACAAAAATGAGTTGAAATTCGTGGGATTTTCAGTAGCATTGGGATACCATTTCTCCACTTTTATGAATAGGAGCAACCTATATTTGGAAAAACAAACAATCAAATAGCTAGAAAAATATTGAAAATAATTAAAATTTTAAAGGCCAGTATCCATAAAACCTCACAAAAGCTGATACCATAGTAGTCATTTTACTTGTCATTTTACTTCACACCTAAAATAACAAAATAATCACTAAATCATGAGAATATTATTATGTCAACAAAAATACAAACATTGTTATAAACCCACCTAAGAGTTTTTAATTGCAGCAGTCTGTTATCAAAATTTTATGATTTTTTCTCTTTTGGTGTAAGCACAGTCTAACCTTCAAAATTAATGGTTTCTCACAAAGTGATGGATTAACTCGCACTCGAAAAGTAAGTAGGTAATGCACCCATTTTCAAAGAATATTTTAAAAGAAAAAGAAAAGAATAAGCCCTAGCACAATCGCTAGGACATGGTAACAAATATAACATCAACATGCATTTGTGTTGAAATTTTGATGCTACAATCCAAAACTTCTTCATATGGCCATGATTTAAAAAATGATGATGTTAAAATTGGCTACCCAAATGCTCAAATCTAACCTAATTATGGTTTTCTACAATTGATTTTCATTTTGACATCTTAGCTGCAAAATTGAGTTATATGATGGTTTTCTAAGATGAAATACATTTCCATATTTTAATGAGTCGAAATTTCCACCTCTAAATTGAAAAATGAAGAAGCAAAAAAATGTCTATATATGAATAAAAGTAATACTTACTGTTAAACTTACAATGGGAGTTGAAAAAGATGGTGACTCACACTTTCTGAAATCCTAAAGCAAAACAATATCATCAGTTGGCAGCATCAAAATTTAGGGTTTTAGAAGGATGAACAACTCATTAATCTTACAAAATTAATCACTTACTTTGTGATTTAAGTGCAATATGGTATCAGTGCCATTTTTCAGAGGAAGAGATTCCATGACCAAACCTAATAATGAATCTTTATCAATTCCATCGATATAGAAGGTGCTTAGAGTATCAAATAATTTTTGTTTATATTACTAACAGTTGCTTACTTTTAGACTGTTCCCATAAAAACAATTTCTATGGGTATTTAATAATGTAATAATTTATTCGAATTAATTGAATGTGTTTAAAAACTCGGTTTAAAGTCTTCAATAAGGTTTACCACATACGTAGAGCACGATTTGATTCAATCAGGCATTTAATCAAACACACGTTGTGCATTCAATTTTGTTAGTAATTTTACCTGAACAACATGATCATCTTGAAGTTTCTATTTCCTGATACGTTAAATTTGATTAATGTTATCTGAGTTACAATCAAATGTAAAGTGGCTGTAAAATGTGAGCAAGTAATGCCCCAACATGTTTTTCTGAACACTTACTGTAAAGGAAGCGTCGAATGCCCCTGCATGTTTTTTTTGCAGAACTACATAAACCTAATCAATTAGAATCTGTATAAAACAAAAAATTTAACGAACCACCATCAAAATCACGAAAAATCGATTCACCGATATGATTAATAAGGTACCGATATGATTAACCGATATGATTGCTTGATAGAAAACAAAAGCTGCTGGTAGGAATTTCTTAGCGGTTTCCCACACGAACGGATCGTGATTTAAGAACCCTAATTCCCCAAAACCCAAACGCCTAAAGCTCAAGTCAAATATTGTAAAGCAGTCAATAGTCATGGGTGTTGGAAACAGTGTCCAACACATCAAATAAACCGATATTCCGGTTCGGGTATTTTAGAGTCCTATTCGGGTTGCCCTCGAGGAATTAACACGAGAAATAACGTAGTGTTTAATTAATAGTTTAATTAAATGGACTAACGGGCCAGACGCGCTAAATTAGTTGATGGGTAATTAACTAGTTATTGGTATTAGGCCAAGTATTAATTAATAGTTTAGTTAATACTTGTGGGCTTAATTAATGGTTTAATTAAAGTGGGCTTGGACCAATTATGGTGTTACCATAATTGTGTTTTGGGGAAAGTATATGGAGAGGTTAAGTGGTTTAACCTAATCATACTTTCAATACTCCCTTGCCTCTCCCAAGCTTCGGCCGAACACCCCATTCGACCAAGCAACCACCGCTGCCCCTCCGTCGCCGGACCACCGCCTGCCGCCGCACGCCGCCGTCGACCGCCGGAATCAAAAGGTGTTCTCGATTGCTTTCGGTGCAACTTTTTTCAAGTTGCTTTGTACTACCTAGTGGTACATCGTCCTATTCGTGATAACCATTGGGTGTGATACGATAGAGGGATTCTTCCTTGAATCCTAGTGCATTGTTTTGATCTGGCTCGTACTAGATCACAGGGTTTACGTAGTTCTCCGAATCCCGAAGAACACATAAGTATTTCAGATCCATCTATTTAATTACATTAAATTGTTCTAGTTGCATTAGAATTGTAAACCTAACGGTCCAAAAGTTTTATCGGGTCGATGTTCTAACCAAGTTACTTTTGATTTCCGCCTTAAGTAAATTGTGGCTAGATGCATAGAAAACCCAACAGTGGTATCAGAGCGCCATTGGTTTACAAGTCTAATAGTGCTAGACGAGAAATTCGAAATCCATAAATTGTTTATGATTTTCGGTAATACCGAAAATTTTATTCGGGTATTCCGAAAATTAGAAAAACCCATTAATAATTGTTTTAATAATTTTCGGTAATTATAAAAATTGTTTTTTAATTTCGAAAAATATTTTTGGGTATTTCCGAAAATTCGGAAATATTATTTAATATTTAAAAACGTTTTTATTATTAAATAAATTTAGTTTGGATAGTTTCAAATTGTTTGGAATTATCTATAATTTAGGAAAATAAGATTTGGTCAATATCTTATAATTATTTAATGAGTTTTAATATAAAATATGTATTTTATATATAATTTTCGGATTATATATTTAATATGGATATTTTATTTAAAAAGGTATTAAATTAGAAGTAGAAATCTTTTATTATGGTATGTGTAGTTTTCCGAAACTACATATACATAATTAAAAGATTTGGACAAGTCTTGTTTACTTGTTTAAAAGGGTTTAAATAAGGAGATAATTTAAAGGGGTTTGAATTATGGATATATATATATATATATATATATATATATATATATATATATATATATATATATATATATATATCCGAAAATTTATTTTCGGTACATATATATATATATATATATATGTATATATATATATATATATTTAAAATTAATTTCGAAAATTTTAAATATTTAAAAGGGTTTGGATTTTCGAATATTTTATTATTTATCTTATTTACTTATAATTATTTATAATAGAAATAATGGCATAAATATTAAAAGTAAATTAATTATATATTATATACTAATTAAAAGTTTAATTTAGAATATATATATATATATATATATATATATATATATATATATATATATATATATATATATTAATTTTCGAAATTCCATTATATATCAAATATGATTTGATATTCCTCCCTTATATATATAATATTATGTAATAATAGTTTATTAAATATTATATAAGATATAGTTATAATAGTAATTAAAACGTCGCGTCCTCGCACGTTTATAAAATTAATTATACTATATAGAACTTTAGTAAATGTAATTAAAAGGTTTTAATTTACATAGATATAGTTATATAATAGTTTATATGTATTATAACTAAAGTTAAATACATCGTCGCTTATGTCATTAGTAGGCTCACCCATAGTCTAAGACATCTAAAGGATGAAAAGGAAGAGATATAGATCTCTAAACGTGGTTGCGTTTTTAACAGGCCTTGCGCTGACCTGCCCAGCCGCTTCCCTTGTCTTAGAATAGAGCTACCGAACGGGCATAATAGGATGATGTCAAGATTAAAAGTATAATCATAAAATTAAACAAATCCTTCCCGTTTAATATAAATGTGACCATTGTGTGCTCTCCATAGAATAACACGCGCTCGTATCATAGTCTGATTAACGGAACTCGTGTGGTTAACCGGTACGTCAATTGTGAGATTATTTTATGAGTGAAACGATTCTCGCGATACTCAAGCGAACTTGAGCCGAGAAGTCCACGTGGACGTTCCATGGTTGTTTCACCTTCTAATATATGATCCATGGTATCCCTGTCATATAGATTAGAATGAGCATTGATTCAAGATTAACATGCCAATCTCTTCGAGAATGAATCTCAAAGAACTAGGGATTTCATAAGATTGAAATTGATAATAGTTTGCCTACGACACGAAATTATTCGGTGTGAAATACGGCATCCCTCTTCACATCGTATAACTAGTGGTTGTATCCTAGCCTTATGAATAAAGATTGGGAAAATTATTATAAGGATTAATTAATGAATTCACTAACAAAGAAATTGTTTCTTTTATAGATGGGTTCAAACAACAATGACAACACAATCCCTCTTCCTCCTCCACCACCACTTCCACAAGGACCACAAAGCTTTGCTTTTATCTCCACATTGAATCGTGAAAAGCTCACTGGACCCAAATACATTGATTGGGTTCGTACGCTTAGAATCACGTTAAGGTACGAGGGCAAGGAGTATGTCCTCGATAACGAGATTGCTGAGTTGACTGATGAGTCGAGTGACATAGACAGAGCTGCCTACAATCTCCATCGTTCAGAGTCGCGGAAAAGGTTGCTTGCCTGATGCTAGCTACTATGTGTTCTGATCTCCAAAAGAATTTTGAGAAGATGAGTGCCTATGACATCAATCAACAGCTCAAACAAATGTTTCAAAACCGAGCTAGGCAAGAACGTTTCGACGTGGTAAGTTCCCTAGTAGGATGCAAACTACAAGAAGGACAATCTGTGTGTAGCCACGTCCAAAAGATGAAGGGCTACATAGACAGACTAGCGAACTTGGGTGTCCCTTTACCGAAGGAGTTGACCACTGATATGGTCTTGAACTCGCTTCCACCATCCTATTCACAACTTATAGTTAACTATAACATGGGTGATATGGATAAGACACTCATGGAACTGCACGGTATGTTGAAAACTACCGAGGCTAGCTTGATGAAACCTAAAGGTTCCGCTCCTACTGCTCCTGTCTTGTCTGTTCGTTCTGAAGGTGTTAAAAAGAAATGTCATCCTCCTCCTAATGGCAAAGGCAAGACCAAAGTAGGTCAAGCCAAACATGGCCATAAGAGGAAGGCTGAATCTGACATAACACCTACGAAAGATCCGAAAGATGTTGTTTGCTACTACTGTCAAGGAAAGAGTCACTGGATAAGAAGCTGCCCAAAGTACTTGGATGATCTGAAGAGTCAGAAAGTTCAAAAGTCTGGACCATCAGGTACTTTTATGATTGAACTCCATAATACTTCTATGTCTAATTCTTGGGATCCAGATACAGGGCGTGGTACTCACATTTGCACTGATATGCAGGGACTTAAGAATTGTAGGAAGTTGAAGCATGGAGAGCTTAATCTGATCATGGGAAACATAGTCTCGACTGCTGTCACCAAGATAGGAGATTACGAGCTTATGCTTGGGAATGGATGTTATTTACTTTTATTAGATGTTTGTTTTTCGACTTCTATGGCACGCAACATTATTTCATTTCACGCATTGTTTAAGGATGGTTTTAATTTCGTTTTTAATGAGAATGGTTCTATTTTGGTTTATAAAAATGATGTGTTTTATTTTATAGCTAATCCTTATGCTGGTATATATGAAATTGATGGTTGCGTAAACAATAGAAATCTAATATTGAATGTTGATTCATCTAAAGGTGTATTGGATAAGTCATGTCTATGGCATTGTCGCTTAGGACATATAAACAAGAAACGCACAGCTAAACTCCAAAAGGATGGAGTGTTAGAATCATTTGACCTCAAATCGAATTATGTGTGTGAGTCTTGTTTACTTGGCAAGATGACAAAGGCGCCATTCACAGGGTCATGTGAAAGAGGCAAAGACTTGTTGGACCTCATACATACTGATGTGTGTGGACCGTTCAAGTCTAACACTAGACATGGTGAACGATACTTCGTCACATTTACTGATGATTTCAGTAGATATGGATATGTTTATTTGATTAAACATAAGTCTGATACTTTTGAAACGTTCAAAGAATATCAGAAAGAAGTAGAGAATCAATTGGTCAAGAAGATTAAGATGCTCCGTTCTGACAGGGGTGGAGAGTATCTTAGTCAAGAGTTTATCGACTATCTAAAGAGTTGTGGAATAGTATCCCAACTCTCACCTCCTCGAACTCCACAACTTAATGGAGTGTCGGAAAGGAGAAATCGAACCGTGCTTGACATGGTACGATCAATGATGAGTCGATCAACACTTCCAATGAGTTTCTAGGGATATGCCTTAGAAACTGCAGCACATATCGTGAACCTTGTACCAACTAAGAAAGTTGCCAAAACTCCCTCTGAAATGTGGACAGGGTATCCTCCCTCCCTCAAACATTTGAAAATCTGGGGTTGTGAGGTTTATGTAAGACATGAATCTCACGACAAGCTAGATAACAAATCAGAGAAGTGCTACTTCATTGGCTACCCACGACAGTCTTTTAAATATCGGTTTTATAATCCGAAAGAGAACAAAGTGTTCGTATCTTGAAGACAGTGGGAGCAAAATTGATCTTGAAGAGTGTCAAGAGTCAAGCAATGAAGGTGTAGTGGAACCTATAGTTGACACTAGCACTCAACCAGAGGATGAGACTCCTGTTGAACAAAATGATGTAACTCCTACCGTTCCACGTAGATCCTCTAGAACTGTTCGCCCTCCTGAGCATTTTGGTGATTATTATGATTTCCATATTGCTGAAGGCGATGCATCAACTGGTAATAGTCTACCAGTGGATGACGATGAGCCATCGAGTTATAAGGAAGCTATGGAAGGCCCTGAGGCCGAAAAGTGGAAAGTGGCTATGGAGAGTGATATTCAGTCCATGTATGACAATCAAGTATGGAACTTGATTGAGTCTTCTCCCGGTATTAAAAGCGTTGGATGCAAGTGGATCTTCAAGAAGAAGATTGACATGGATGGGAATGTGCACACCTACAAGGCTAGGTTGGTTGCAAAAGGTAATACTCAAACTCATGGGATTGATTATGATGAAACCTTTTCACCAGTATCTAAGATAAAATCTATCAGAATATTGCTTGCCATAGCTGCGTTTCATGACTATGAAATTTGGCAGATGGATGATAAAACCGCCTTCCTTAACGGAAGACTTACTAAGGATGTCTATATGGCACAGCCAGAAGGTTTTATCAATAAGAAATATCCTGATAGAGTGTGCAAGCTTGAGAAATCCATCTATGGATTGAAACAAGCCTCTCGTAGTTGGAATCTTTGCTTCCATGAGAAAGTCAAGGAGTTTGGTTTCTCTAGGAGTGAAGATGAGTCCTGCGTTTACATCAAAGCTAGTGGGAGCGTTGTAGTCTTTCTAGTACTGTATGTGGATGACATACTCCTTATAGGAAATCATATTCCTACACTGCAAGACGTGAAGTCTTGGTTGGGAAAATGTTTCGCTGTGAAGGATCTAGGAGATGCAGCGTACATACTCGGTATAAATATATACAGAGATAGAGAAAGACGTCTAATAGGATTGAGACAGAGTACATACTTGGATAAAATTCTAAAACGTTTTAGTATGGTTGATTCCAAGAAAGGGTATCTACCCATGAATCATGGCATAACATTGTCTAAGAGTCAATGTCCCAGTACTGAGCAAGAACTGGAGAAAATGAGTCGAGTCCCTTACGCCTCGGCGATTGGATAGATCATGTATGCCCTGGTATGTACTCGCCCGGATGTCTCATATGCGCTGAGCATGGTGAGCCGGTTCCAGGGCAACCCTGGCAACGATCATTGGACTGCGGTGAAAACGATTCTCAAGTACCTAAGGAGAACAAAGGATATGTTCTTAGTGTATGGTGGGAAATCCGAACTTGTTGTGGAAGGTTATTGTGACGCGAGTTTCCAAATGGATAGAGATGACTCGTGCTCACAAACTGGGTGGGTGTTCTTATTGAACGGAGGATCTGTCACTTGGAAGAGTTCCAAGCATGAGACAGTTGCTGATTCAACTTGCGAATCTGAGTATATTCCTGCCTGTGAGGCATCAAAAGAAGCCACATGGTTGAAGAATTTCATTGGTGATCTTGGTGTCGTAACAAGCATCAAGGAACCAATGAAAATATTCTGTGACAATGAAGGTGCAGTCTCTTTGACTAAAGAATCCAAAGATCATAGTCGAACCAGGCATATACTCAGAAAGTTTCACTACGTGAGAAAGCGAGTTGAGGAAGGGGACGTGATAGTGACAAGAGTATCGTCGGAAAACAACCCGGCTGATCCTTTCACAAAAGCACTAAGTCGTGCCAAGCATGATGCTCATGCAAGGACGATAGGAATTAGATTTCATAGTGACATATCAATGATTTATTAAATTGTAGCGAATATTAAATTGTATGAATTGATGATTTATTTATGGAGATTAAATAATTGCAAGTGTTCTTTCATTCATACAGTATTTAATTATTCCATTTCAAACCTTTTGCATGTTTAGAACCTATTCCAAAGTAACCTAAGAGATTACTTAAACGTCCACAGTCGATCGTTCTTATGGGAATAAGAACTGAATTAAGATGTCATGGGAGAGTTAGTGGATTGTTCAAAGGTGTGAACATTGCATAGAGATTGCTGCTACTCTCATGAGCATTTGAAAGGTGTATTTAAATGTTGGACCAACCCACGCTTAGAGTATTACCCCATGGACTTCATCATGGGTAATTGTGATGCGATAATATCGTATGAGTCTTCAAACTAAGATGCATCATTCCTTAATACGATTTCATGATGCATTGGTCTAACTCCATGTATCATGTGATGACTATGAAGGAGATGGTGTAGTTAAGGTTTATTCGTTTCCTCTGATCAAAGTGATAGAGGAGATATCCATGGGCCCTCTGTTGATTTGATGTAACACCAAAGTACCTGCGTAGGTCATGACTAAATTGAGAGTTCAATTATGTAGTCAAATCGTCATCATAAATCTCGAATCAGGAAACATAATCATAACTAGAGCGATTGACATGTCCATGTCACTAGTTACATGATATCGCGCAACGAAGGACATATGATCTCTTATCACAGGACTGTTTCTGATAGTTCAGAGTTCAGCAGCTGCATATGATATGTACACACTAAAGGATACACGAACGCGTACCGTTTATAGTTGACGAGGTGTCCAAGTGGGAGACGGTTGGAAATAGTGTCCAACACATCAAATAAACCGATATTCCGGTTCGGGTATTTTAGAGTCCTATTCGGGTTGCCCTCGAGGAATCAATGAACACGAGAAATAACGTAGTGTTTAATTAATAGTTTAATAAAATGGACTAACGGGCCAGACAGGCTAAACTAGTTGATGGGTAATTAACTAGTTATTGGTATCGGGCCAAGTATTAATTAATAGTTTAGTTAATACTTGTGGGCTTAATTAATGGTTTAATTAAAGTGGACTTGGACCAATTATGGTGTTACCATAATTGTGTTTAGGGGAAAGTATATATAGAGGTTAAGGGGTTTAACCTAATCATACTTTCAATACTCCCTTGCCTCTCCCTTAAATCTTAGTGCATTGTTTTGATCTGGCTTGTACTAGATCACATGGTTTACATAGTTCTCCAAATCACGAAGAACAAGTAAGTATTTCTGATCCATCTATTTAATTACATTAAATAGTTCTAGTTGCATTAGAATTATAAACCTAACGGTCCAAAAGTTTTATCGGGTCGATGTTCTAACCAAGTTACTTTTGATTTCCGCCTTAAGTAAATTGTGGCTAGATGCATAGAAAACCCAACAATGGGTAATTGAACTTAGTGATTGCGAATTTGTTAATCACAGCTAGTAAGCTTGAACACAAAGCATACCCGATCTCACATAAAATTAAGAACTTGATTTCAGAGATGATGAAACCTCATTTGTCGTATTCGATATGAAGCAGAGTGATGGAGATGAAGCCCTATTGCTGAGCCACATATATAACTCTGTGAAACCCTCGATCGAGTGGATGGTTTTGTATGAAACTAGTCGATCCCTAGTTTCTAAAATTGTAACGCTGGTGGAAATCGATGAAGATGTATCAGTGATTGCTTGAGCATGGCGGTGGAGGAGGTAACCGATTGGGGTTTGACAGGAGTTTTGCTTTGAAACCGAAACGAATTTGTTCATGAGTTGCGTGGGCCGATAGGAGAATTACATGTGGCATAACCGACCAATGGGAGAGCGTGGAATTGCGTAGTTGTCAAACCCAAATCAAATTAGGCCTCACATATAGGAGAAGATTTTTGTCGGTGTAAAAACCCTTCCAAATAATTTATTTAACAAAAACTTATTAACTTAAGTAAACTCATAATTTTATAAACTAATAAGCACAAACCTTTTTAATAAGTTTTCCCAAACACCATTTAAATCTCCTGTAACACATTAATGTTAGTTATGATTGAACATAGTATCAATTAACGTTGAAAAGAAAAGGTTGTTAATTGAACTACTTGTTTCTTATTGTTATTCAAATAACTATATATATATATATATATATATATATATATATATATATATATATATATATATATATATATATATATATATATATATATATACGTATAATATGCTTTTGTTGTTATAATTAACCCTTTATTTTTTTTAATGCGACATAGGTGGGACAAAAACTTGTTTGGGTCGAGATTTTGCGTATAGGCAGTTGAAGATCTTCTCTTTTGTCTTATTAGGTTGCTTTGTATTCAAGTTGAGTGATGAAAACAACATCCCAAGTTACAGAACCTCGATTAATCTTCATGTTGACCGTCCATTGCAAATTCGTGCTTCTAGTAGACTCGGTTTGCACAATCCTTAACCCTAAAAAATATAACTTTGCCAAGTGGATTCCATCGTATATTGTTTTTGTTTGTGTTGGGCTCATTTGGTGTTTTTTATATTGTTTAAATTTGTCGAGTGCCGCTTTCTGCAACTTGCAGAATTTGGAGAATTGTTATTGTAACAATTTCTTTTTTCGTTGCAACAATGTAATGTCATTTCTAAGAACAATCAAATTTTGCGTCTATTGGATGTTCAAGATAACATAGCATATGTTCGTATCGAACATTTCAATATAGATGTGATAATGTCACTACAAGAAAAAGGTCTTTTAGAGACCACAATTGTGGTAGCAAAAAATCCGAAAGTGGTCTCAAAAGAGTTTTAGAGACCACGGTTGTCTCCAAAAGTTTTCTCTCAGTAGTCTCGTCTTTGAAACTTTTTTTGAGACCACACCTTGTTGCCTCTAAACATATAAACTTTTTGCGACGACATGTGGTCTCTAAAAACATGTTGCTCTTAGACTTTTGTGAATGTTGCTTGCGGAGAAGAATTTTTTTTTTTTTGGTATAATATGTTGCCTTGATTATAGGCTCATAGCTATATGAGTTACAACATGAGTCATGTGCATGGTCCAACAGCCGAACCGATGATACTCGGATCCGAATCGAATTGGCCGTATCCAACTTGAAAATAAAAAAGTTATTTCTTGGTTTTGTAGGAAAACCTTGTAGGATTCACATGGCGGAACTTGAACCCCACATACTTGGATCTCTACTATACTATGGGATCACAAGAAGGAGATGAATAAGAACATTACCTTTAGATTGCTAAAGAATGATCCACCTCTACTGCACCACCTGAACATGCTGCAAAACCGCGCTGTACCAACAAAGCAACACACAAAGACTTGTGTGTGTGTGTTTCGACGAACACAAACCCGAAACCCTTTGGGGTTTTGGTTCGGTCGACGGCAAGGAGAGGGAGAGGGAGAGAGTGTTTAGGGTTTCTCTAAGCAAGTGAATCAACCTCTAAGTCTTAACCTTAAGTCCTTATTTATAAGGACTTAAGTTATAGTTAAGTCCTTGGAGTTTAATTATGATTAACCTCATAATTAAACTTCCTATTAACACTTTAAACCCTTGGACTTTTACTAGTTAATTAATAGACTATTAATTTACTATCCGTTAAATATTTAACTTAATATTTAACCATCCTCTTAAATAATAATTAACTATTATTATTTATTCTCTACTTTATAATTAACTTAACTAGTTAATTATTCCACACAACTTACTTCATTCGGTTGTCCATTATTGGGTGTGTAGTGGTGTGACCCTTTAGTGCCTTAAACCATTGGACACGATGACACGTGTGCTTATCTGTGCACATAAATCCAACAGACTCCCACTTGTGCAAGTTAAGCATCACTCACTGATCATCGTTGGCCTAAAGCGGTCCCTAGCCAGACATTTAGGATAACCACGTTATAAGAACTCTTACATCCAGAGATAATATTCATAAAATGAATAACACTAACAGATTTTCCTTTCGCATCATGATATTTCTTAATTTGAGCAATAGACATGGAGCAGGGATCTTGTTCTATATACTCGAATTTTCTCGACTCTGATTTCGACTTTCTGCAGTAACGGATTACCGAATGATCTAATCATTCTCAGAGCGCGGCCACGAATTTCAGTAGTCTCAATCCTCGAGCGGCCACAAAATATCTCTTATAGTTAAAGAAGGTGCAAATCCCATCTTGACTGTCCTGCATTTTCGAACACGATTTCCGCTGTCTTAGTCAAGTTCCTTATGATCACCCTTTTACAGTGTGACGTTAGATAAGCGCTAAAGATCAGAAGTTATCGAGTCTTAAACCAAAAATCTCAGGTCTGAGGACATCTACACGAAAATACTCATGCTTGGGCTCCATGAAGTAATCTCGATCTTTTGGCCACGTCTAATATTTAGCAAACTCTGTAGACATCTATGAATATTTATTTAACAACACTTGTTTCTCTATTCAATAACTATGAATAGATAAATATTCATAATTGTATTAACTTTTGAATCTAGCTCCCACTAAATTCAAGCAACCACAAACATTTTAGATACTCAAAAACTTTGCGTATCAAGGATAGGTTTAAAACATGTTAAGAATAGACAATGTGAAAGTATTATGTAAAACCTCCTCTTTCATTCCCATGAAATGTTATTACACAATGTATCGATTTCAAACATGTCTATGGATCATAATCAAAATTACTAGCTATCAATATCTAGGTACTGCATGCCTATAGCGTTTGCATGTTTCTCATGCTTTGATCCAGCTAGTGGTTTTGTCAATGGGTCAGCAACATTGTCATCCGTTGGTATTTTCTTAATAACAATATCACCTTCTCTGACATACTCGCGTATGCGGTGATATTTCCTGCGTGCATGCCTGGTCTTTTGATGCTCCCTAAGTTCAACAGCTTGCGCTATTGCACCAATGTTATCGCAGAATATTACGATGGGTCTAGAGATACTGGCAATAACTCTAAGATCCTCGATAAAATTCTTAAGCCAGATGGCTTTCTTTCCAGCATCATTTGCGGCAATGTACTCAACCTCTGTAGTCGAATATGCTATCGTATCTTGTTTCTGACTCTTCCAAGATATAGCTCCTCCGTTAAGTGTGTATACAAATCCCGATTGAGATTTGTAATCGTCTTTGTTGGTTTGGAAGCTTGCATCTGTGTAACCAGTTACACGCAATTCTTCCAACAAACCTCTAAAGACCAAGAACATTTCTTTCGTCCTTCTCAAATATTTGAGAATGTTCTTGACAGCTACCCAATGGGCCTCACCAGGATTCTTTTGATATATGCTCGTAAGACTTATCGAGTAAGCAATATCGGGCCTAGTACATAACATTGCATACATTATTGATCCAATTGCCGAAGCATATGGAATCAAACTCATCCTAGCCATTTCCTTGCTAGATGTAGGACTCTGAGTTTTACTCAGTGTAATGCCATGTGTCATTGGAATGAATCCTCTCTTGGAATCACTCATGCTGAATCTCTTCAGTACTTTGTCAATGTATGTACTTTGACTAAGTCCAATAAGCTGCCTGGATCTATCTTTGTAGATCTTTATACCTAGTATAAACGCGGCTTCTCCCAAGTCCTTCATCTAGAAACATTTACCTAACCAGGATTTTACTCCTTGTAATGCTGGTATATCGTTTCCAAAGAGCAGTATGTTGTCGACATACAAGACTAGGAAGATTAATATGTTCCCACTGAATTTTGTGTAGACACACGCCTCGAACTCACTCTTGACAAAACCAAATTCTTTGATTCTTTTGTCAAAGTGTAAGCTCAAACTTCTAGATGCTTGCATCAATCCATAAATGGATATTAGCAATTTGCATACTTTGTTAGGATTATTTGGATCAGTAAAACCATCCGGTTGTATCATGAATACGTCCTCATTCAACTCCCCGTTAAGGAAGGCGGTTTTAACATCCATTTGCCATATCTCATAGTCATAATATACTGATATTGCCATAAGAATTCTAATAGACTTAAGCATGGCGACTGGCGAGTAGGTTTCAGAATAATCCACACCATGTGTTTGCGTGAAACCCTTCGCGACAAGTCGTGCTTTGTAAGTATGCACTTTCCCATCCATGTCAGTTTTCTATTTGAAAACCCACTTGCATCCAACAGCTCGTGATTGTGGTGGCAAGTCTGATAACACCCAGACTTGGTTGTCATACATGGATTGCATCTCTGCTTGCATAGCCTCGACCCATCTTTCAGACTCTATGACGTCAGCAGCTTCACTGTAGGTCAATGGTTCTAGTAGACTTCCATCATCTTCATCGATCATGGATCCAAGATACCTATCTGGTTCTTGGCGTGGTCTACTGGACCTACGCGGATTGCGTGTTTCTTCTTCCTCAACAGGTGGTTCCGGTTGAGGATCAACAATTCTTTGTTGAACCACTGGTTCGACTGAAGTCGTCTGTGGATCTTCATCCTCTTCAATTCCTTGAAGCTCTATTTCTTTTCTTGGAGTTTCAGCTCGTAGAAACTTCTCCTCCAAGAAGACACCTTTCCGAGCAACAAAAACTTTGTTGTCTTCTTGATGATAGAAATAGTATTCTAAGGTTTCCCTTGGATATCCAACGAAGATACACTTATTCGATTTGGGGTTTTATGTTTATATGTGAAGTTACGTCTAACGTACGCTTCACAACCCCAAATCTTGAGAAAAGACAATTTTGGCTTTTTACCCGTCCAATGCTCGAACGGAGTCTTTTCTACCGACTTGGTCGGAACCCTATTCAGTGTGAATGTTGCAGCCTCGAGTGCATGTCCCCAAAATGATAGTGGTAGGGGAGCGCGACACATCATTGAACGTACCATGTCTAACAAGGTGCGATTCCTCCTTTCTGATACACCATTCATCTGAGGTGTATACGGAGGTGTGAGTTGTGAAACAATCCAACATTCCTTCAAATGATCGTCGAACTCTTGGCTCAAATACTCGCTTCCTTGATCAGACCGGAGTGAGTTTATTTTCTTGCCCAGTTGGTTCTCTACTTCATTCTAGTATTCTTTGAACTTTTCAAAGCTCTCAGACTTTAGTCTTATAAGTAAGACATAACCATATCTACTGAAGTTGTCAGTAAAGGTAATGAAGTAGCGGTATCCACCTCTGGCTTCTGGAGTAAAGGGTCCACACACATATGTGTGTATAATCCCTAACAACTCGCCTGCCCTTTCATTCAAATGATTGAAAGGATTTTTTGTCATGTTGCAAGATAAACAAGCTTCGCATATCGCATATGATTCTAAATCAAATGGCTCTAGATTCGATCATCGTTGAGCTTCTTTATGCGAGTCTCGTTTATATGACTTAAACAACAATGCCAAAGATAAGTCTGATTCAAGTTACTCTTGGATCTTTTACTTATATGATAAATGTCTCGTTCTATGTTATTTAGATTTAACGTATATAGACCATTATGAGAACTGGCTTTAAAATATAAAATATCATCTTTTAAACACGAAATTGTTTTACCACAAAACTCATAATAAAAACCACTGTCTATAAGTAAATCAAACGAAATAACATTTTTAATAAGTCTAGGAACATAATAACAATCTTTAAGTTCCAAAACTCTTCCTGAAGGCAACTTGAGAAGGTATGTTCCTACGGCTTCAGCTCCAACCTTGGAACCTTCGCCTACTCGTAGTTCAACATCTCCTTGACCCAGCCTCCCGTCCTTCTTAAATCCATGCAAATGATTGCAAATGTGATGACCACATCTGGTATCCAATACACATGATTCACTAGAAGTAACGAGACAATCAATCATAAAGATAACTGAATCGCTGAAAAAGTCAGCGTCCAACAGTCCCACATTGGACATGTGCTCGCAAATATCCTTGCTGCCACAAGCTGGGAAACACAAATAAGCAAAGTCATTCAACCAATCATCGAAATCATCCTGTTGAACCTCAGGGAGAGATTCTTCCTCTAGCCTTTGAACATCGCGTTTATACAAGAGATTCTCGTGTAGACCTGTGACACTCAAATCAAAGTTCCCAACTAAACGTACTACCTTGTCCTGATAGTACTGAGTGAGAGATCCAAACAAGAACAATACTTGTTCTTGCTGGTTTGATGCGCCAGTAACCATGGTGAGACAATCTAGTAACCTTCTTATGTTAATAAGAGGGTCACTCAATGGTTGATCATCTTTCATCTTTGACGAGAAGATTTCCTGCAAAACGAATTTCTTATGTACTATCTTTACACGTCAAGATACTGGACAAACTCATAGCACTATTTATTACGTAGATTATCAGTAAGTTCCGATAATGAAGTAAGAATAAGAATCGACATAACTTATGATTCATCAGCCAGATACTGATAATAAGCGTCAAGCTCATCATCCTAGACATCATGCTCTGGTTGTCCCTTGGGCACCTCGTCTATCATGTACAGTAGATTCTGTGCTTTTAGGTAACTCCTAAAATGCACTTTCCAAACTTTGTAGTTCGGACCAATAAGCTTCCATTTTCCAGTGATGAACTTTCGCGATTCGTTTGGTGAGTAAAACGGAAACTCTGACAGTACAGACATCTAAAAAAAACAACAAACGGTTAGTATGATTAGATAAATAGATAACTTCTAACATTATTACCTTTAAAGAATAATAGTTAGACTATGATCCATATTTCACGCCCTCTAATGCAAGGTTTGGGCACTTCCCATTAAAGCCACGCTATTTCCGGTAAGTATAGCCATACCGATCGCCTCTAGACTGGAAACGATTCCTAGATGTTCGGGATATCAAGTTGAACAACAAACTTGCACATGTTTTAATCCGTCTAGTGCATTTTGGGCCGGGACTTCCGATTATCACCAAAATAGATCGTACCACCTAAGACAGTGCGATGCCTTGCGCCGGGACTCCCGATTATCACAAGACCCTACACACCATAACCCTCGCAATGATTTGAATCCACATCCAAGGTTCTTTCTCCTTACAATGTGAATATCGTTGAACAAGTGAGGTGTTCCATAAGGTGGGTTGCACTCTGATCTAAGATTTTCTAAAATGGATTTTCCTTTGTTCGAAAAACATTAGCCAATTTTTTTTAACCTTTTAAAAATTACTTGATTTTATAAACTAACTGTTTATAAATCCGACTTTTAATTTTGTCTTCTAAAACTTGGTTTATAAACAAACTGTTTACTTTGCCTTTATTAATTTAAAACTTGGTTTTCTTAACAAACTGTTTATAATCACCATTATTAATTTAAAACTTGGTTTTCTAAACAAACTGTTTATAATCACCACCTTTTATTTTTTTAAAAACTTGGTTTTCTAAACAAACTGTTTATAATCACCATCTTTCTATTTCAAATAAAATAAATTAAAGAAATAAAAAAATGTAATTTCGAAAAATTGCTATGCCATAACCCCAATGACTTGGTTTTGTGTTTTGTATATTTTTAAAAATAAAAGTTTATTAATTTCCGAAAATTTATATAAAAATTCGAAAAGTTTTAAACAAACACAATGTCATGACTTTTGGGTTATGTCATTCTAGATGAATTAATTAAACTGATAATAATTAAACCCACAAACTGATTTCAATCTCCCCCTTAATTTCATAATTATCTTAATTTTAATAGGCTATTAAAATCAGTTTTAATTTAAATGTTATTAACCCTTTTAAATTCGATTTGATCCCATTTACCCTCATGCCCGAAACTGAGCCTTGGATAAACGATACTGGATCAAATACATAATAAAAATAACTGGATTGAGAGACCAAATCCCAACCCCTTTCGGTCGAATCCCGAGTTCGACCGAATCTCAGTCTTACTCGGTTTCGGCCAAAAAGATTTTTTTTATTATTACCGAAACTTAAAAGGAAAAACAAATAAATATAATGTGTTGTTCTAATACTAAGAATAACACAATCTTTCCTTATTTTGTCTAAAGCCTAATTTATCAAATGATCCACCAAATCTTGGTTAATCATTTACTTGGACTAATTTTTCTTGGTTTTTTACTAGAAAAAAAAAGAAACCTAATTTTTTTATCTTGAAACTTATTCAATCCAATTATTCAAGAACTCTGCACAATTTTCTTGGATCAAATTTACTAGGCTTCTTTTAAGATAAACAAAATTAATAATATATATACATATATACGAAATTTCGAAAACAAGGAGGGAAAAAAGAAACCAAATTTCTTTTTATCTAGAACCATATTCAATCCAATGCTCATTCAAAACTTGAAGAACATATACTTGGATTTCGAAAATTCTAAGGTTCTTTTCTAGATAAAAAGAAACTAAACTGAATCCCATTGATTTAGTAGGAAGCTCTGATACCACTGTAGGAAAACCTTGTAAGATTCACATGGCGGAACTTGAACCCCACATACTTGGATCTTTACTATACAATGGGATCACAAGAAGGAGATGAATAAAAACATTACCTTTAGATTGCTAAAGAATGATCCACCTCTACTGCACCACCTGAACACGCTGCAAAACCGCGCAGTACCAACAAAGCAACACACAAAGACTTGTGTGTGTGTGTGTTTCGACGAACACAAACCCGAAACCCTTTGGGGTTTTGGTTCGGTCGACAGCAAGGAGAGGGAGAGGGAGAGAGTGTTTAGGGTTTCTCTAAGCAAGTGAATCAACCTCTAAGTCTTAACCTTAAGTCCTTATATATAAGGACTTAAGTTACAGTTAAGTCCTTGGAGTTTAATTATGATTAACCTCATAATTAAACTTCCTATTAACACTTTAAAGCCTTGGACTTTTACTAGTTAATTAATAGGCTATTAATTAACTGTCCGTCAAATATTTAACTTAATATTTAACCATCCTCTTAAATAATAATTAACTATTATTATTTATTCTCTACTTTATAATTAACTTAACTAGTTAATTATTCCACACAACTTACTTCATTCGATTGTCCATTATTGGGTGTGTAGTGGTGTGACCCTTTAGTTCGCTATAACATCAGACACGATTTCACGTGTGCTTATCTGTGCACATAAATCCAACAGGTTTTGGACCGAACCGAACCGAACTACTCAGAACCGGACTGAGTACTGAACTGATACAACTCGATTCAGTCCGGTCCGGTTGAGTTTGGCATCTCCGATCAGTAATAGGTGATTTTGCACAGGCCTTAGACTAATGGTGATTTTCGGTTTAATTAGAACAAAAAAACGCAGCGGAAATAATATTAAATCACCAAAACTGGATCTACATATTAATAACATAATCAAACTAGATGAATATTAAAGAGATAGGATGAACACTTCATACCCTTGATATATGCCTTCGATATTTTTTGGATTGATGAGATGATGAACTCAAAGAATTCAATGTAGAATTCCTACAATGATATATGTTAGTCCCGTGATAAGTGAATGAACGCACTTTTACAGTTCTACTGATCAAATAAAACATTGATAACACTCAACAATAAATAAACTCTTATTTATTAATCAACAATGATAAAAAAGATACAAGTAGTTGCGGAATAGCTAAGAACACGAATCCTAACTAAACTACTTGCGGAGATAGTCAATAAAAAATACTATCTAAGACAAGTATTGATAAAAAAATGATCAAGCACAAGACCAGACACATTTATTACTAAGATTTAATTATCGAATCAAGTAACAGAAGGTATCACTGGTTGTTCACACTTTGCTCAAAGGATTTTATCTGAGGAAGCTTTTAGCAATGTGAGAACTTGTTGGGTGCACACGTAATTCATCCATCAAGTCTTCTATTTATAGTGTTGCAAAAGCATGACAGCTACGAGATGTACGAATGAATCCACGTGTAAGGATTCCGTTGGTGCAGAGGATTTTTCATCCGACGAGCAGTACTAACGGAATCCTGACAGTACTTTCTGTCATTTTATGATCGCCAATATCTTCTAGAAGATTTTCATAAAATTCCCTTTGTCGGCGACATACAAACTTGTGCTATACTTGTGTCGTTCTGTGTCACTGAACCTTCAGACCTTTCTACCCTTTAGATCACCGTGAGTCTTCGGATACTCATGCTTCTTCAGATGGGGGACAGCTTCAGTGACCTTCACTAAGAGTTTTGTTTAGAGAAGTATTTGTCCTCAAGGCTCAACATTATTGTCAAGTGTACGCTGAACCTACTACGACTATCTGATCGGTTGATCAGTCTCTGATTCCTCACGGGGAACTAATCGTTGCTTTGGTGGATGATCAAATAGTGTAGCCAGGTAACTAGAATCCGAACAGATCAGATTTACAGTTTCCCACAATCTGAATAACTGATATAATACATTCATTGAGTTTAAACGATTACATGGAAAATTTCAGTTACAATATTAACATGAACATAAACAAATAAAAACGGATGTTCGTCATTCTTCGGTCTTTGGGGCATATGCGATAAGCAGACTTTTTACATCCCCTTCCTTCTTTCTCAGAAGATCCATGATCAGTTGCTTGATTATCTGAAGAGAGGGTTTGAATCTGATAGACTTTAGATGGTTGACATTTGCATCTTTAACCTCAACAATCCTCTAGAAACACAATCTTCCATAAGCATCTCTGAAGAAGAATCCTTCTTTTGGTAACCGAATACATTTTCCCTCGACTGGCATAACTCCAGGAGGTATGGACTTATTAATGTTTTCACAGTTTGGAAGCTCACCTCGATCAATAAGCATTTTTATTTCTTCGGCAGTTGAGGACCTTTTGGCTCTTTTTCTTGGCAAAGTGTCAGATTCCTTAGCTTCATATTCTCTCTTATTAGTACAATTTTCTTTTACGTTGGTGTACTTTTCAACAAGTCTGTGAATCTCTTTGAGGACTTTCTGTGAAACTTCAGTATTGGTGAACTTGTGTCGTGCTAAGATTCCTTTATATTCACTTATGCTGAGCAGACCAAGTTTTTCGAAACTCATGTAATCCACCTTTTCTTTAGGATCTCTGATGACCTCTGCACGAGTACCTCTGGCTTTGGAGTGAAGGGTTTTCAGCTTAAGGATTGCTTCCTCCCCGATTCTAGTTTCTTTCACCTTCAACCATTCGAGAACTTCCTTCTTCTTTTCAGCTAATTATTGAGCAATCAGTCTTCTCTGGCAATTTCTTCAGCACCCCTTCTTGATCTTTCAATATCGATAGCAGTGTACCAGGCGAACAGCCTCCTATAAGAAATTCCATAATGTTTGATATAGTTTTCTAAGGACATTTTCATGTGTTGGGCGATCTGCTTAATGTCTATGTACTCTACTGAGGACTTTGGTAATTCTTTTAGCACTTCCATTACGCTGGTTGTTTCCAAAGCCTTCAAGATTCCATCCTTTTCATGCCGATGAGTTTCTACACGCTTGGCCTCCTCTTCTCTTTCTTCTTGAATTATGTAGGCCTTGTGGGTAGTTCTTTTCTCAGCTAGCTCAGAGCTTATCACATCAAATTGGGAATCAAACATTCTTAGGGCTCTGATTAAAGGTTTGGGAGCTGAAATAATCATGTCACTGCTACTACCAACACCCAACTGCATTTTCTCTTCAACTTTTATAACCATAAATTCTTCGAGAGAGATACCTATTGCTCGGGCAGTGCGAAGACACTCTTCTTCTTCATCCACTCCAATCTCATACCCTTTAATTTTATTTTTTGTTGGGGATGGATGTTTTACTCCTTTTCCTTTGTTTCCAGGAGCCACTGGAGATTTCCTTTCATCTGAGAATAGACCCATTGGAGCAGGTTCTCTATTTCCTTCAAGTGAAATGACAGATCTTGAAACCAATCTTAGTCTGACAGGAGTGACAGTAGCTTCTGTTTCAGATTGCTCGACTGGCATGAGTTGTTGATCATGTGTAGCTTCTTTCTCAACAGACACGACTTGTAAAGTTGGAGACACTAGTCTGTCATCAATTTCCATCTCTTCAGCTACCTCTATATCTTCATTAACAATCTGTGACCTTCTTGCTTGAACTTCATTCCGATAATCATTAAATGTCTCAAACTGATTGTGAGGATGAAATTCAGCTATTTGTTCAATGATTGAATCTTCTAGAGGTGTATAAGTAAGTCTGACCATTCAACTTTGAGGATTTTCAATAAACTGAGATCTGATTCTTTGCAGTATCTTATGAGCATATATAAGGCCTGTATCAAATATCTCATCAACCTGCACGCCTCTCTCCCCCTGACAAACAGGGGGAGGCTGAGCAATCACCTCCACAACTTCGACAACTTGGGGTTTAGGTTCATGTCGTTGAATTGGTTGAATGAAGAAGGCTAAGTTCTGAACAGGACCGAGAAAAGCTTGTATTTGTTCATTCATCTAAGCAAACCCAGCAGCCATTTCAGCTCGAATCTCAGAGGTGGTCTTCTCCATCTCAGATTTCATATCAGCCACTGAAGAGGTCAAACGGCTAACTTGGTCGATGAGAGTGTGTTGTGTTGGACAGAGTTCATCATGTGATGTAGTTAAGGCATCAATGCATCGAGATTGTTTGCTGATAACATCATGAACAATGTCTTGATTTTTTGCTAAAGCATCCTGGCAAGCCATCATAACATGCTGACACTCATTCAACACCTTCATGTCAGTCATGATGGTCAGATTCTGTTCCACAATGGATTGATGTGCTTCAAAAACTCATTAATTTAATTCTCCCAAGGCCGCTAAATTGCCAGAGAAAGCATCTGGCAAGGTGGAAAGAGTTTCCACACGATGTTCCATTCGATCAAAGGAATTGCCAATATTTGTTTGAAAGAAGTTTTGCTGATGTTGAACCTGATCCATCGGATTGAAAATACCAGTTACTGCTCTTTCAGTTTGAAGGATAGCCCCGTCAATCTCTTCATCCCGGATCCTGGATCCCTCTGATGAAGGCACTCGGTCGGTGTGACCAAAGTCAGCGATGATTGGGTCCTTCTCAGCCACTTTAGTTTCAGGTTCTTGCTCAGGTTCGGCTACTTTGAATGTACCATATGGATTTAGCCCAAAAGGATATGAGGATTCATCGATGTGATAGTTCAAGTGTAGAGGAGTAGGGGATCGGTTCTCTACGTTATCGTCCACATCAGAGTAATCCGACTGCTTGGAAAACTGATCAACATTCATGTTCATGTTTTTGGCAGGTTGACATGTGATGACATTTGCCACGGAATAGTTGAATTGTAAATCAATTGTAACGCCTAAAGAGCTTTCCTCTACTTCTTCATTGTCAGATTCAGGCATGATTTTAGGAGGTACATTTAGTAAAGCATCATCAGATGCCTGCAAAAGTGGGTTAATAACCGGACCAGACTCTAGTGCAAGTGAACTATATTATCAGTCTGTTGAGAGACTATGATAGGATTTTGTGGTTACCCCTTCTTCTCCTCAGATACAACCTTAGTATCTGATGGGCTTGGTTTGGGTTGATCAGCCTTGGGCGTGAGACATTTTTTATTTATTAACTTGGTGCTTTTGGTCCTGGAGAGTCCTTTTGTGAAGAGAACTCTAGTGGGTGATTTTAGCTTGGTGCGAATTGGAGATTGTTTTGGTAGGGATACTGGGTCAGAATCTGAGGGGTTTTGCAGATTCATTGTCTCTTTGGGGAAAGAGCCGGCATCCGAAGGACCTGGAGAATGTGCGTGCGAACCAGGCTTCGTCTGATCCTCGTTAAAGTTACTAGCTGGAGGGATTAAGGAAGAAAAAATCAACATACATGGGGGAATTGACTTGAACTCCTTCTTGCCCACTTTTGACAAATTTAAATCTCCCACCAGAATGGAAGAGTAACCTCCGTTCGCGCTAACTAACGCACAGTTTGTTTTTCCAAAAAAGTGCTCAAAAATCAGAGAGAGAAATCTTGGGAAAGGAACAGTAGTATCTCGCTTGGAAGATTTAACCTTCGACACAAGTTTGTCAAAGATTAATTTGCCAAAATCAACCCTTTGATTGTATACAAATGAATCACACAGGATCAGTTCATGAACATAGACACAATCCATACCCCCTATTTTCGTTGTAAGACATTGAGAGACCATCATGAAAAATGCAGACCAGACTGATGTCATTTCCTTTCTTGCAATATTTACTGTAGATTTACCGGTGTATGTAAGGAAGTTTAGGACGGACTGCTTTGCTTCAACTAGAGATGGTGGAGATTCATATTTGAAGTATTAGCACAATAGTAATTCATGTGGGTGATTCATCTGAATGACTCAAGATTGAAGGAGATAGACTGTGTGCCTCCCAAAATTGTTCCTGAGATAATATCATCGCCTTCGTCGTTGGTAGAATGTGTACATGAAAACCAAAATTCGATAAGGAAGAACTTAGAAAGAGGAACATCTTTGTGAAGAGCCGTTTTTAGTGGATGTTCTTTGAAAAATTGTAAGATTGGTTTGAAGTCATCATCGAGTGTTGTTACATTTGGGTTCAGATTACTTCGAGCATTGTTCTTTGTTAGTTAAATGGAGGAAACATAGAAATCATCTTGAATGTGTGGGGATTTTACGACTTTGTCTGAAAGAATAACACCGTGAGGTTCAATCTTCTCTTTCTTTGGGGCCATTTGAGATCTCAGACAAAGGAGATCGAATGAAGAATGAAAAAGAAACAGGAGAATTGAGAGCAAAATTTGGTAAGCAGATTTAAGCAAATAGGGGTTTAAGGTTTTATATATATATGAGGAGAGCGATTTGGTATGAACGCAATCAACAGATGACATTTGAAGGTGTTAATCGAATGGTGTACAATGTAGAGACAGTTGAGTTGCTTAGCCACGATGATGTTATCCAATCAAATCAAAGAGAAATGGGGCGGGAAAGGACGTTAAGGTGTCCGTATTAAAAACATTCCACCTCAGGTGACATGTGTCAGACACCAAACGACAAGTAACACTATCTAAAGACATTGAGAGTCAGATATTATTTTGACTATCTAAAGAGGTTTACTATCTGATGATCATAGTCAAAATTTGAATTTTTCTTTAATATAAAAATTCATTCAGAAGAATGATATTTTAAGGCATTGAAGATGATGGATTAGTGAGACATTGGATTTTGAAGTTCAGATGCTCTATTAACACATAGAATTCAGAGTTTAGTGCAATGAATACACCAACATCAAATAATGAAATATGCAGGAGACAATAATCAGAGATTACTACTTTTGTCATACAATTTGATCCTTGTTTACCCTAAAGTTAACATAAGCTAGGTTGATTGAATGATTAAGTTGAATTTATTATATTCCTTAAACTGATGAAATGCCCTGTTCCTGAACATAATGAGATGCTGAAACATGGCTGATAAGTCAGGTGACGTTTCAGTATTTCAAGTGTTCAGATGCATACATATGAAAAACATTTGAGGCATTTTTAAAAAAATAAAGCAAGACAAAGATTTTTAAAAGAATTGTTTTTAAAGATGCTTGCATAATGATGATCAATTGAAAAAAAAAAAACAAATTTAAACAAAAACATACCGGCTTTCAGAATACAACCTTGAATCTTTGAGGTAAACAACAGAGAAGATGAAAATAACAGCAACATTGGTTGGCTTAAAGCATGTTTAGTTGATGAAAATCAGATGTCTTCATGTTGTCTGTGATGCACGAACCCTCAGCCCATTCAGAGACTTTTGGGCACCCATTGTGAGATGGGTACCGAAACATTCTTGGTGTCATCCATGTCAACTTCTTTCTTTGATATAATTTTCTTAGTATTTAAGACTTGTTTTGGTGTAACTGATGATTTTTTAGAAACTGAGGCCATCACTCTTTTATAAGTGTGGTTGGGGCAATATTTACCTTCATGACTTTTACCACGACAGTGATATCACCTCCTTTTATTAATGTGAGCAGGGAAATATTTGATTTTTGAGTCAAACTGAAATTTTGGGTTTTGGAATTTTTCTTCGGAGTTTTGGTTCAAGGCTTTGATAGGTTTGGTAATTTTGACTCCTTTGTTCTTTACCTTAGGATCATTTGACTTCAATATTTCAGATTTTTCAACTATGGGTTCTTCAGGTTTTATTTCAGAGGGAGGTGTTTCAACCTTTTGGGTATCTGAGAGCCTTTCTTCGGATTCTGTGTTTTGGGTATCTGAGACCTTTTCTTCGGATTCTTTATTTTGGGTTTCCGAGGATGATTTAATGTTGTGAGTATCTGAAGATGATTCAGAGTCTTTAACAAAATAATTTTCTTTAGGACTGGAGGCCTTCGATTTAGGAGAGTAAATCTTTTGGTGGTCCGAACATGGGATTTCTATGTTTTGGGTTTAACTTGTATACTTCATGGAGAACTGCAGCTGTCTTGTAATTTCCTCCAAGAATTGCCTGAACCTGAGCTGGTATTTGTTCTTCTAGAACTTTCTTTGTGAGATTAGATGACTTAGACTATGAGTCACAAATTTTTTGTTTTCTTAGAGTTTTGTTGACAGTCTAAAGCTCAGCAATCTTGAGTTTTGAATCTTTTAGTTGGGTAGATTCTTGCTTAAATTTTTCTAACTTTTTGGTTACTTTGGATAAGGTAATTTCTGACTCAGCGTGTCTACTATGAGCGCACACTAAATTTCGAATAAACAACTAAATTTCAGATTCTTCAGATTTAGCCATCAGACATTTGCAGAATTGTAATTTTCTGACTCAGATTCAGATTCTTCTTCTATGGCGGCAAATAACCCTTTGGTTTTAACCACTTCTTCATCACTTGTTTCTGAGTCACTCAGCTATCTATCAGTTGTTTCTTTTAATGCTCTTGCATCTTTCTCAGACTTTACAATCTGAGCTTTCAGATTTTGGTACTCCTTCTCCGTGTCTCCATATTTCTTCTTATAATTTGATGAAGAGTTGGAACATGATCTCTCAGGACCCGAATTTTCTTTAACTTTGCAGTCAGCTTTGATATGACCTGTTCTTCCACACTTAAAACAAACGATTTCTCCTTTCTCATTTTGGCCTCCTGCTCTGTTTCGATTTAGGAATATTTTGTATCTTGTTGTTAGCAACGCCATACATTCAGATAATTCTTTTATATCATCACTCTCATACCCACCCATGTTAGATTCTTGCTCTTCTAAGTCACCATCCTCAGCATCTTCAAAATGTTCGTCATCAGCATCATTTGGATCGGCTATGCTTTCAACTTTTGCTTTTAGAGCCCTTCGAAAAGATTTGGAAGAGCTTGCAATGAGTGCAGTGGAAGTGGGAGCCTCATTCATATCTTTTGTTTGCATTTTCAAAGTTCATTAAAGTGGTGTAGAGAGTTCTCATGTTCATATCTTTCATCTGACCAAAAGTTCTTAACACTGTAGACATAACATCCCAATCTCTTGGAAGGATTTCCAAAAACTTGTACATCAGTTCCTGAACTTCCTTGTTGATTCCAAACTCTCTTAACTCGTTTATCAGAATCGTGAACCTTCTGTATGACATTTTGAGTGATTCACCTTTGATAACTTTGAAAGCTTCATATTTTAGATTCAACATAGCTTTCTTGTTGGCTTTAACTTCATCGGTTCCTTCATAGGACGTTCTCAAGATATCCCATGTCTCTTTCGCAGTTCTGGATTCTTTCACCGTGATAAGAATGTGATTTGGGGGGTACGTTTGAAGGAGGTACCTGATATCAGCATATAAACTTGCTAACTTTTTATCTGCCTCCTTCCATTGATCTTTGGGTTTAGGTTCTTCAACGTCTGACAGATCTTGATCTTCTTCATCTTCTTCATCTTCATCATCTCCTTCCTTCTTCTTTTTCTTTGAGATAGATGTACTTGGAACGAAGATTTTTGGAATTTGTGGACCATTGATAAGAATATCAGGTCCCATGTCATTTTGAAGTTTGACAAAGCCCAAAAAACGTATTTTCCACACACCAAAATCATCGGTGGTGAAAACAGGGGCATTTGTTTTTGAACCAAGGTTCATCTGAGATAGCTTTTCACTCATTTTGATCAGTAAGTAAGCAGATAAACAATTATGAATTTTATTGTCCTGCTCTGATACCAATTGTTAGTCCCGTGAAAAGTAAATGAATGCACGTATACAGTTGTACTGATCAAATAATATATTGATAACACTCTACAATAAATAAAATCTTCTTTATTAATCAATAATGATAAACAAAGATACAAGTAGTTGCGTAATAGCTAAGTACACGAATCCTAACTAAACTACTTGTGAGAGATAGACAATAACAAATACTATCTAAGACAAGTATTGATCAACAAATGATCAAGCACAATACCAGATACCTTTGTTTCTAAGATTCAATTATCGAATCAAGTAACATAAGGTATCACTGGTTGTTCACACTTTTCTCAAAGGATTTTATCTGAGGAAGCTTTTAGCAAGGTGAGAACTTGTTGGGTGCACACGCAATTCGTCCATCAAGTCTTCTATTTGTAGTGTTGCAAAAGCATGACAACTACGAGATGTACGAATAAATTTACGTGTAAGATTCCGTTGGTACAGAGGATATTTCATGCGACGAGCACTACTAAAGAAATTCTGACAGTACTTTATATCGTTTTATGATCGCCGATATTTTCTAGAAGATTTGCATAGGATTCCCTTTGTCGGCGACATACAAACTTGTGCTATACTTGTGTCTTTCTGTGTCATTGAAACTTCAGACCTTTATACCCTTCAGATCACCATGAGTCTTCGGATACTATTCTTCTTCAGATGGCGGACAGCTTCAGTGACCTTCACTAATAGTTTTACTTAGAGAAGTATTTGTCATCAAGGCTCAGCGTTATTGTCAAGTGTATGCTGAACCTACTACGACTATCTGATCGGTTGATCAGTCTCCGATTCCGCACGGGGAACTGATCATTGCTTCGGTTGATGATCAGATAGTGTAGCCAGGTAACTAGAATCCGAACAGATTAGATTTATAGTTTCCCACAATCTGAAGAATTAATCTTCAGACTGTCTTCTAACTATTGCGTTTTTGTCTTCATTAAATCTTAATCAGTGGGGGATGCTTTCAGCGACCCAACAGTATCCACACTACACTAGCTAGAATACCTTGTTGAATTCTAGTCCTTTGTAGGCTTGGAAGAGGCAAAAACCAAGAACCCTATGGGATGAGGTTTCAGCCGAATTGGGCCAAGAAGGGAGGATTAGGGTTGTTTAATATATAAGTGTGTGACCATTTAGGTTCATATATGTCTTGCCATATAATTATCCGTCATGACATAAGCATGGCTCATCGGGATTCATAGTAAAAGCAAACATTTTGATTTCCTCATCAAATCTTTTGTTCCAACTTCTAGATGCTTGCTTTAGTCCATAAATGGACATTCGAAGCTTACACAATTTCTTGGGGTGTTTTCTACTTACAAAACCCTCAGGTTGCAGCATATAAACATCTTCATTAAGGTGATCGTTTAAGAAAGTTGTTTTAACATCCATTTGTCAAATCTCATAGTCATAGTACACTCCTATGATTAAAAGAATCCTAATAGCTTTAACGCCAGCAACAAGCGAGAAGGTTTCATCATAGTCAATCCTGTAGGTTTGAGTGTAACATTTTGCTACTAACCGAGCTTTATAGGTGTGTATATTTCCATTCATGTCAGTCTTCTTCTTGAAGAACCACTTGCTTCCAACAGTGTTACTGTTGGGAGGAAGATCAACCAAGCTCCAGACTTGGTTATCTTTCATGGATTGCATCTACGCGTTCATAGCCTCAAGCCATTTTTTGGATTCAGAATCCGCTAATAAAGCTTGATAGTTAGGAGGGTCATTAAGATCCCCTAAACTTTGCTGCTCCGCATCGACAAAGAAACCATATCGTTCATGTGCATGAGGTGTCCTTGCGGACCATCGAATGGGAATAACATCATCTCGGAGTTCAGCGGTAACAACTTCACACTCAACCTCAACTTGATGTTCTCTAGTGTCACCAGATGGTTGTGCATCTTCGCTTTGAATCTCGTCAAATTCTATAGTGCTCCCACTTGCTTCTTGTGAAATGAGACTGTTCTCAAGAAACTCAGCATACCGAGCAATAATGATTTTCTGCTTGGGTGGGTAATAGAAGTATTAGCCCATCGTTTCCTCAGGGTATCCTACGAAGATACATTTGACTGATATAGGCTTAAGTTTGTTTGGTGTGTCTCGCTTCACGAGAGTCTCACGACCCCAGACCTTCAAGTAAGACAAAATAGGGAGTTTCCCATCCCATACTTCATATGGTGTCTTTTCAACCTTTTTGGTGGGAACCGTATTTAGTATACGAGCTACATAATTCAGTGCATGTACCCAAAAGGATAGCGGAAGAGTAGTAGGACTCATCATAGATCGAGCCATGTCAGTCAGGGTCCGATTTCCCCGTTCGGACACACCATTTTGATGTAGAGTGTATGGAGGAGTGAATTGTGAGACAATCCCACACTTCCTATGATGATCTAAAAACTCTTGACGCATGTACTCTCCTCCTCGCTCGGAACGGAGAGCCATTATTTTCTTGCCGAGTTGATTTTCTACGTTACTTTGGAAAACTTTGAACGTTTCAAAAGTCTCATGTTTATGTTTAATCAGGTAAACATAACCATAGCGACTGAAACCATCAGTGAAAGTAATGAAGTAGGTAGCACCGTCCCTAGTCTTAGTTCTAAAAGGGCCACACACATCAGTATGTATGAGTCCAAGTAGATCATTAGCTCTTTGGCCAACGTGGGAGAAAGGCTTTCTTGCCATTTTGCCAGATATACAAGAAATGCATTTATCAAACGATTTATCACCATTGGATTTTATAAGATCATCCTTTTGTAATTTTAAAACGTGTTTTTTGTTAATTTGACAAAGACGACAATGCCAGAGATAAGTGGAATCCGAATCCTTTTAGGATTTATTAGTGCTACACGAATAAATAAAAATACCGTTTGGCACACGGTTATGCATATCAATCTAAAAAAATACCATGACGAGGAATAACATTAAAATAAAAAAACATTATCCTTAGAAACTGAAATGCCATAATCTGTAAATGTATGAATAAAATAGTATTCTTCAAACGAGAAAGTGAAACAATGTCTCTATTAATATTAGGAGGATAGTGACAATTGTCTAATATAATAATTAAACCACTAGGAAGGATAAGATCAAAGCTTCCTATTACTTCAATAGGTGCACACATTCCATTGCCTACGTACAAATTAAAAGCTCAATGGTTTAGCTTTCTACTTCCCCTTAGACCCTGCACATTAATACATATGTGAGCTCCACAACCGATGTCATACACCCAATTTAGGGAAAGTGTAGAGTTCTATAGTGAAGATACCTGCTGTGCTAGCATGAGTTGTGTTCTTCATCACCTCTACCAGGTAGGCAAGACAGTTCCTCCTCCGATGGCTAGTGGCACCATAGTGGTGACAAGCAATATCCTTTGCAACATTCTCTTTCTTAGTAGGTGGGGGGATCTTTGGCTTGGGTTTCTAAGTTTGCTTACCCTTGCCCCGTCCCTTCCCAGCTCCTTGCGGTTTTTGAACGTTATCCTATCAAATAGCTAATACAGAAGGACATAGATTTTTCTTGGGTAGCCCTATCTCAGCCAGTTTTAGCATAGCATGAAGTTCAGCAATAGTCTTCCTCATACTATGCATGTTATAGTTCATAACAAACTTGTTGTACACCTTGGACAGTGAGGTTAGTATCAAGTTCACTCCAAGGACCTTAGGCATAGGGTAGCCAAGTCTGTCCATTTGGTCGAGGTAGCCCTTCATCTTCAAGATATAACTGCTTACCGGTTGGCCATCCTCCTGCTTACAAGCGTGGAATGCTTTGACTGTTTCAAAATAGTTCTTGCTCTGCTTGTTGCTGATAGGTAGTTTTCAACTCTCGTATCATATCAAATGCTTTATATCATATCAAATGATGTGAGTTCCTCCAAGTTCTTTTGGATCTCGGGGGTCATGCTCACTTGCATAATGGAGCAACTTCTTGCTGTTCTTGAAACCTTTTGTTATAGGCTGCACGAACAGCTGCAGAAGCATTAGAAGCAGGAGCATTAGTCAACGCCTCATCCGAATGTATCATTTTGTTTTCGACTTTAAGGACGATCCTTAAAGTACGAAACCAATCGACAAAGTTGGTTCCGTGCAACTTCTCTTTTTGAGACCTGGACGTACGGTGTGATTTTTTCGGGGTTGGTTTGTTGTTGTTGTTGTTGACATCTACAAAACTATTCAAAGTTTAGAAAATTAGTATTTTCAATTACAATTTTATTTTAAAAAATTAACTACCCAATTAATTTTATTAAAATCTAAGATCCTCATTGTGCTTCTATCATCTCATCAGTTGATCTGCTAGTGATGATAGATTCAATAGGTAAGTGATGATCAACAATTTCATTACTGGTGCAACTCCTAGGTGTTATGAGACTTCATGGCACCTAGTGATCAAGCATCTAGGGTCAAGTGGCATGTTTGTCGCATCGTTGCCTCGGGTTAAGGTCTCACCGCTTAACTCGATTAAGTCATCCAATGCGAAATCATGTCAAAATAAATCTAGGTCTCATGCATAGACAATAATAACCTCGGATTTACAATCGATCACGTCTCACGTGGAATTAAAAAGTAAAAGCAAGAGTTCTAACCAATTGGACGGATTGACTTAAATTTTAGGTATGTAAAAATTTTAAGAAAATTTTGTTTAAGATAGGAATGAATCATGCACTTCATTCATTCAATTCTTAAGTCTTTTTTTAACAAGCGGTAACAAAGTTTTAGCGATTATTAATTGTAAGTTTCAAATCATATTTAAACTTGTTTTATTAATAAAAAATCTAGTTTAGATTAATAAAATTTTGATGTTTTAGTGTTTGTGTAAAAAATCATATTTTTTATTGGTGTTGTTTTTAATGTTTTAACATTCACAATCACAACCACAAACATAGTAAAACATGCAACAAAATTTTTGTGCAAAACCTCGACCGATGATAACCTAAGTTCGATCACGTGAGTCTTCATGATCGACCGTAGGGACGGGCCAACATGAACCCAAACGGGCCTACATAAACCCAATGGGCTCCCACTCTCTCCAATACGATCATGAGCAAGTAGAGCCCAAATTAATGAAGAATACAATCTGCCATAAATTTCCAGCAGGCTTTGAATCCCAAAAAGTCTCTGAAGGAGTCCTCGTTTGTCTTCCCAGGCTTTTAGAAAGTTATACCCCACGACCCGACATGCATTTTGGGCTTTTCAAACGTCCAAAACGGAGTCCGTATGCTCCTCGAAAGGCTGTTTTCGTACAACACTCGAAAAGTGACGAAAATTGTTGTGTTCTTCAATCTTGGTCAACAATTTAGAAGATAAAAAATAATAAAAATACAACCCATTCTATTACTTTTAAATTGAAAAATTTCCCCAAAAAATGGCACCAAAATAAATTAAATATTAAGAATTACATCATTGCCCAAAATACGGCTTTCCAAACAACCAAACAATTCAAGCAATCAACACATTCATACACAATTGGTCTAGGTTTTCATCGGTTTTGCACAACAATCATCAATTGACAAGGCTTTGGGTTGGAATATTGCTAAAAATTAAGCATGTTTTGCCGTATTAAATTTACGAAAATTAGATAAGAAACTAAGCCAAATAATCGAAAATTCAACAACAAGATTAATTTTTTATTAGGTTTTTGTAACAAGTAGCAATTAAGGTTCCTAAAAATCATATTTTTAACCCAATACCTTTTAAAAAATTGCGAAAATTTTAAAGAACCCTAGGGTTGTTTTTGCTCCGATCGGAATTAAAAAAAGGGGCAAAAAACTTGGTTTTTTGCTACTTTTTACATAAACAAGTTAACTATATCATCAATATAATGACTCGTGATACAGCTAATGGTGATTTTCGGTTTATTTAAAACAAAAAAATGTTGTGTTTTCTATGCTTTTAGTCACAATTTACTTGAGGCAGTAATCACAAGTAACTTGATAGAACACTGACCCGATTAAAACTATTTGGACCGTTAGGTTTACAATTCTAATGCAACTATATAATTTCATTGAACTAATTAAATAGGAATTCTAAACTTACATTCGTAGCACTTGAAGATTGCAAACCTTGCGATCTAGTACGAGCCAGATTACCACACCAATGCTAGGATCCAAGAAAGAATCCCTCTATCGTATCACACCCAAGTATTAGTCACGAACGGGACGATGTACCACGAGATATCACAAAGCACCCTTGAAAAAACGAGCACCGAAAACACAAACCGAAAACGATTTCGGTCGATGGCGGCGGTGGCGCACGACGGAGCAGCGGGGGCGGTTCGGTGTCGGCGGTGGTTCGGTCGAAGTGGTGTTCGGCCGAATAGGGTAGAGCACAAAAGCAAGTATCAAGTGTGTTTATGTTAAACCCTTAACCCTCTATATATACTTGTGCAAACCTAATTAGAGTCAAACTCTAATTAGTCTAAGCCCGCCACCAACAAGCCCGATCCGATCCAATGCCTAGCCTGAATTCTATAGCTATTTAATTACCCATTAACTACACTATTCCGTTAAGCCCGAATCAATTTAATTAAACATCTCGTTTATTTCTCTTGTTCGTTGACGCCTCGAGGGCAACCCGAATAGGACTCTAAAATACTCGGAATACCGGTTTATTTGATGCGTTGGACACTATTTCCAACAGTCTCCCACTTGGACATCTCATCAACTATAAATGGTATGCGTAAGTGTATCATTTAGAGTGTGCATAACATGTGCAGCTACTGAACTCTGAAATATCAGAAACAGTCCGATGATAAGTGATCATATGTCCTTCGTTACACGATATCATGTAACTAGTGACATGGACTTGTCAATCACTCTAGTTACGATTATGTTTCCTGATTCGAGATTTATGATGACGATTTGACTACTTAATTGAACTATCAATTTAGTCTTGACCTGCGCAGGTACTTCAATGTCACATCAAATCAACAGGGGGCCTAAAGATTTCTCCTCTTTCACTTTGATCAGAGGGAACAAATAAACCTTAACTACACCATCTCCTTCATAGTCATCACATGATACATGGAACTAATCTGTATAGCTACCAGTTACTGTTAGGTCACAACGCCCTGGTTTAGATGGTTAATTGATATGATAATTATAACTTAAGTCAAATATTGTATAAGAACAAGATATGAGTCAAATGTATAATTCCACTAAGTGTGGCTTGTTGCGGAATAACAAGACCACTGATCAATTACAAAAGGTATGAAAGTGTAAAGTAAATTGGCGAGTTCTCCTTTGCAAGATGATCTCTATTTATAATGATATAGAGATCTTACATAATGAGCAAAGGAGTAACCGAAGGACTAAGCTAGGAAAAATGACTAAGATCAAGGGATTTGATCTTAGTCCGTTACATAACAAGTGTAACTCAGTCCTTCTACTCAGTATCACTATTTGATACTGAGTTCCAATAGTGGTCACTCCGTATCAGACCTAGACTTAGCTATTTTATTCTACATATTGATCAACTCTAGTCTAGGTTGTTTTGTTATCTTAAGATCCAAAGGGGTAAGGCGTTTTGCCTTAACAATCTCCCCCTATCTAATGAAAACAAAACAATTACAAAGAGATACAAAAAAATAATTACAACAACATAGGTAGCAAAATGTTCTTTTTCATCTGCTGTTGATGGCTTCATTCTCATAGAAGACTTCTTGTTTGATGTGGACAAACTCTTCTCTGCTCTTGAGTTCATCCTTTCTACAATTCAGAACTGTAACAATCTTCTTTCTGAACCAAGAGTCTTCTTTCTTGGTGATCATCCATTTCAGTCCAACAAGATGACTGATTTGAGCTCTTGGTAGATCTTCTTCAGAAATGAAGCACTCTCTATCCTCTGAGTAAGTATACATATATCCAGAAGTTGGATATATGACACTCTTTTGATCCTGAAAAACAAGGTTAGGAGGAAGAGGGTACTTTCTAAGATACTTGTATGTATGAAGGCATTATGGTCTGTTGTTTGAGTAAGCTTCAGTCATCACACTGAGCGTTCTATACTCTATCTCATGAAGCAAGCCCTTCTCATAACATACTGCAGAGACTGCACAGATCTCATCCAAGACTATTTGATCATATGTTGATTTCTTTGGAAGCTCTTTGATCAGTCTTGTGATCCTCACCCAGTCTTGAAGACCAATTCTTTGAATATCATGAATAAATAACTTCACGGGAGGACTGGTTAAGCCAGTACAAGTGATAGTGATTCTTCCTTCTTTGAGCTTCACTTTTACTTTATTGACATCCAGATTTAACCAATGTATCCCCCTTACATTTGGAAATGTTTTGGTCTTCAAGAACTCCTTTCTTTCCTCCTTATACTGAGTCCTGGCAGCAACCATATTCCAGTAATGTTGAATATGGTCTGGACCCTTTCTTGAGATTCTATGGGAAGGACCAGGAGTGTCAGTATCTGGGTCAGATTCTGGTTCAGCTTTGACTCCCAACTCTTGCTCATATAAAAATCTTTCTTGTTCTGCCCAGAGTTGTTGAGGAGTCAGTCTTGGACCCTGCTCGGTATCACTGTCCATTGTATGAACAGGTCTTCTTTGTCTTGTTACCAAAGGAGCAGATTCCTCACTTGATTCAGAAGAAGTGAGAACTGCATTGATAGGTCTTCTTGATAAAGAACTCCTTCTTCTAATCATCAGATTTTCTGGTTCTTCATCATCCGAGGATGATGATGAACAACTTTCTTGTTCTACCAGATTTAGTGCATAGTTTACTAAATCTGGTTCTTCATCTTCATCATCAGCAATAGGCCAGATGAAAGGTCTATAGACCACAATTTGCAAATTATTCTCTTCAAGAGCAGGTGGCTCAGAATAAGTTTGCTGTGGTTGGTCAGTATGAGTCTCCCCCTAAGCAGATGCCTCAAGTGGGTCTTGAACTTGTAATGCTGACCTAGTTCTTTGTCTTCTTCTCTCATACTGAATCCGAAGTGGCTCAGTATGAGGACTTTGCTGATGTTGTTGTTCTTGTTGTGGAGGTTGATCTTTATTCAATCTTCTTCTTTTCTCCCCCTGAGCAGATGGCTCAGTTTGATCAACCTCAGTATCTCTTTGTCTCTTCTCCCCCTTGTTGTTATCATTGGATGGGGAGGGAAGAGGATCAGTATCACCATCCATGTCCCCTTCAGGTTCTTCAAGAGTAGGGGAGGGCATGGGCTCAGTGGCAGCATCAGTATCACCAGCATCTCCTTCTTCATTGTGGTCACCATGTGATAATGGTGGAGTTTGTGGAGGCTGATGTGGTTGATGAAGTAGTGAGACTGACTGTTTTATTGAGTCAATATCACTACTCATAGTGTCCATTCTGGCCAGTATTATAGTCTGAGTATGTTGGATGGCCAGAATGTGCTGCATGATTGCTTGCAGAGTCACTTGGTCTCCTGCAGCCTGTGATGCCTGAATGCCCTGCACAGATGGTGCTAAAGAACAAAGAAAATAAAACTGGTTAAAAAGGATAGGTTTATCAAATAGAATTGTGGTGTTGTTTAATTCTATAATCATATAAACAGAGTTTGTGAAGTCTGTATTTCATCTGGTTTATGATGAAATATTGTGGACTTGTGCATAGCATGTGTAAGAAGATTTTAGTAAAAGTGAGTGTGTAAATTTATGTAGCTCAGTATAGGATAAGTCACATTTACTAAAAGGTTTGGGTTTGGGAATTCGAAGCCTGGGATGTGCTTCTTGTTATTTTCAATGTTTATCACTCGGTATTAGATTGATCACAGAAATGTGGCTAAACCCCATGGAAAATTTGTTGGATTTTGTGGCTTAAGGGTTTGTGATCATTTCTTGAATTATGCTACCCAACTCAAAAATAAGTTGGACATTATTCAAGCAGCACCAGTGGGTGTCAGTGTGACATCAACCACCATTGTCTCTTTAAATGTTGAGACAACTGTAGACTGACAATGATCAATTTTGTGTGCTCAGTATATGAATTTTGCATAGCAGCAGTGGGCTAGCTATGTTGGCCATAAACGGATATATATTTGAAAGATCGTGTGAGACTTTGGTCAGTATTGAGTTGGTACTGGCCAATACTTAGTCTCTTTTGGGAATGAAATATATATATATATATATAAGTTTAAGGGCTTTTTAGAAATTCATACCTGAGACTCTGTCAGATTCCCTTCTAGCATCGGCAGAGGTCGGTGCAGGATCATGTGATTATGGATTTGCAGCACCAATATCTTCAATACCGACCTGTATGTCTTGCTGAGCACCTTCCAGTGTAGTTTTCTCATATTGAATCTCCACATCAAGAGGAACATGAGGTTCTTCAATTGGTTGAGCAGTTGGAATTAGTTCAGGACCTGGAAGGTCAATGGTGGCTGCAACTAGGCTTTGGGCTTGAAGAGATGCAGTTAATGATGGAACATTTGCAGGCTGCACCTCCTCAGATGATAAGTTTCCCATAATTACAGGGGAAAGATTTCTTCTTCTTCTTTGGAGGACCAGTGGTGTATCTTCTGAGGACTCAGTATCAAAAACTGGTTCAATATGGGGAGCATCAGGATCCTGTGCAGGTGGAGAGATATGTTGTTGAGTCGGTGCTTGAGCTTGTGGAACATCCTGCATCTCAACATCTTGTCCAGCCTGTCCTCCATTACCACTATGATCATCATTATCATCATCATCATTGTCTGATTCAGTATCAGACATGTCTTCTTCATCATTTATGTGTTCTTGAATAATGGCCCACATAGAAGGACTCAGTAGTGGCTCTCCTTCTCTTGGCCTGTAAAAGAAGATCTTCTCACTAAGAGGAGGAAGATCAACCCTTGGACTGTGAAACTCATTATAAGTATGTGTGGGCATTGAGTGTTGAAAGATGAGTGATAAGAATCTGCAGAAAGGGACATTACATTCCCTTGTGTTAGCCCGAACCAGAGCAGCTAATTCATTGAAAATGAGCCGTGCATAATCAATGTTTCTTCCATAGTACAAGGCATGGACTATTTGCATACCAAATTCATTTATTTGGTCCAAAGCACCCGTCTTGTGGGTCATACACCGAATTATTGTTGTAATGAGAATACCCCACATAGGACCAAATTCGTTTCTTTTGATTGTGCCCGTTGTTCCTCTTCGACCCAAAAATGGTAATACTGAGCGTGCCTCGGTTCTATCAACGAATGGATCATACTGAGCTTGGGCGGGAAGTCTCAGTGCTTCACGAATGATGGCAGTAGAAACAAATGCCCTTCTTTGATCTCTAATTACCCACCCAGCAATCATATCTGGAGAATCGAGTGTGGCAGAGTACCAAAACTCGCATAACATTTCTGGGTAAATTGCTCGAGGAGACAAGGTCAGTGCACGAGCAATTGGGCAATTCTTCATAAAAGTCACAATGTTTGTGAATTCTTGGCATACCCAGGCTTGAGGAATATTGAAATTTGCTGTTATGTTGTTCCTTGCAAACCTTGGCAGTTCATCGTTTAGGAATTTGATTTCCGATTCAACCTCTGGAGCGACGAAAGTGTAATTCGCCATCTGTGATATTGATTTAAGAGTTTTTGCTTGCTAAAAGAAAGTGAAATCGTTAATCGCAGAGAGAATTTAGAAAAATAATGAAATAACTGTTGAAAGATATTTGAAGTAAAAAAAATGGTTATTTATAGGAGATATGAAAGATAATTAAGGTATTGGGAAGTAAAAACGGCTGATTTGACTGCCTTATCATGTGGCAATGGTAACTTTCCTATTAAGAAAGGTTACCGTTGAGCAGTATGAGGATTAAGCTCGGTGTGAGCGCCGTCATACCCCAATACTGAGTAAAAAAAATTAATTCTAAAAAAAAATTTAAGAATATAAAAACAGTTAATTTACTCTTGAAATTAATAAAAAAAATAAAAAGTTTAAATTTTGATGATAACAGACTAGAGATACTGAGTGGTCAGTATCAACAGGGGTGATACTGAACGCTCAGTTTTAAAGAAAATTAAGAAAAATCAAGGATTCAGCATACCTAATTGCCCTAGTAAATACATAAACCTTTCCTCAGGAAGAGGTTTAGTAAACACATCTGCCAATTGTTCATCTGTTGGTACATAATCTACCTCAATCTTACCTTTTTCCCCATTATCTCGAATAAAGTGGTGTCTGATATCAATGTGCTTAGTTTTGGAGTGATGGACTGGGTTCTTTGTGATAGCAATAGCACTCTTGTTATCACAATGAATTGGAGTCTTGTGAAAGTGGAACCCATAGTCCAATAGTTGATACTGCATCCATAATAATTGAGCACAACAACTTCCTGCAGCAACATACTCTGCTTCTGCTGTGGAAGTTGCTACCGAGTTTTGCTTCTTGGATGACCAACCTACTAGTGTTCCACCTAGGAATTGACATCCTCCACTTGTGCTTTTTCTGTCCAATCTACAACCTGCAAAATCTGCATCTGTGTATCCTTCAAGGTCAAAGTTTGAGTCTTTGGGATACCAAAGACCCAGGTTAGGAGTACCTGTAAGATATCTAAAGATGCGCTTAACTGCTTTCATGTGTGATTCTTTAGGATCAGTCTGATACCGAGCACACAAACATGTTCCAAACATGATATCAGGCCTGCTAGCAGTTAAGTAAAGTAAGGAACCAATCATACCTCGGTATGTGGATTGACAAACTGGTGTACCAGTTTCATCCTTACTTATCTTATCCTGAGTACCCATAGGAGTGTGCATGGAGGATAAATTTTCAAATTTGTATTTCTTTAACATATCATGCACATACTTACTTTGATTTATAAAAGTGCCATCAGGCTTTTGTTGAACTTGTAAACCAAGAAAATAAGTAAGTTCTCACATCATACTCATCTAATACTGAGTTGACATTATCTTAGCAAACCAGTCACACATGGACTTGTCAGTGGAGCCAAAGATAATATCATCTACATATATCTGAATGAGTAAGATGTCAGAACAACTCCGTTTTGAAAATAAAGTTTTATCAATTTTACCTCTTGTAAATTTATTTGCAATAAGGTATTCAGACAGGGTATCATACCAGGGTCTTGGAGCTTGTTTGAGCCCATATAGAGCTTTATCAAGCTTGAAAACATAATTAGGATATTTAGGATCAACAAAACCTGGAGGTTGTTTAACATAAACTTCTTCTTGTAGTTTTCCATTTAGAAAAGCACTTTTGACATCCATCTGATAAATTTTGAAATTCTTAAAGGCTGCATATGCAAGATACAACCTAATAGCTTCAATTCTTGCTACTGGTGCAAAAGTTTCATCATAGTCAATGCCTTCTTCTTGCCTGTAACCTTGAGCAACTAACCTTGCTTTGTTTCTGATGACAACACCATCCTTGTCCATCTTGTTTCTGAACACCCACTTAGTACCAATAATAGTTTTCCAGTAGGAGGTGGTACTAAGTTCCAAACTTTGTTTCCCTCAAACTCTGTGAGCTCTTCTTGCATAGCCTCTACCCAATCTTCATCTAATAAAGCTTCATCAGCTTTCTTTGGTTCAATGATAGATAGAAAACTTGAGAAGAAACAAAAATTTGCAGTTGCTTGGGGTGGAAACTCTAATTTTCTTCTTGTTTGGACACCTTCTTCAATAGGACCAATAATGTTTGAGTGTGGATGGTCTCTGTGTTCCCTTAAATTGTTTCCTAAGGGAGCATTTGAAATAGGATCAACAATATCTTGTTGATTTAGTGTGTCGTGTGTCTGATACTGAGTGGAATTCTTGTCAGTATTAGACACCGAAGGTTGCTGTTCAGCTTCATTTTGCAGAGATGAGGTGGATTCTTGTGAAGTGTTGGATGTTTCACCTTCTTCATAGGTAGAGTGGTTCAGATCATTAGTTGGAAACTCAGTGTGAAGATTCTCTGTTATGGGAGCCTTAGTATTAGTCGCAGTTGAGTAAGACTGAGTTCGAACTTGATCAGTTTCATTAAACTTATTAGGAATAAAATGTGGATGAAACTTGGGCTCTTCAGCAATGGAGTTTTCTGGATTGCATAGGATATCTATGCCACTTATGTCTTCACTTGCTGAGGTAGAATGCTCATTCTGATCTTCATAAAATGTGACATGAATGGATTCTACAATTATCTTAGTTGAGATGATGTACACTCTGAAGGCTTTAGAGTGTGGAGAGTAGCCCATGAACACGCCTTCATTTGCTTTGGGAGCAAATTTGTTGAGATTTTGTTTTGTACTGAGTACAAAGCATTTACTCCCAAAGATGTGGAAGTACTCCACATTAGGAATCTTGCCAATATATAACTCATATGGAGTCTTTAGATGTCTTTGGTCTATAGTGGCTCTATTCTGAGTGAAGTTTGCACAATTCACGGCTTCAGCCCAGAAACTCAGTGCCAGTCCAGCATGGCATAACAAAGTTCTTGCAGCTTCAATTAATGTTCTATTCTTTCTTTCTACAACACCATTTTGTTGTGGTGTGTAAGCTGCAGAAAAGTTTTGAATGATTCCTTTTTCTTCACAGAAATCGGCTAATACTGAGTTCTTAAACTCAGTACCATGGTCACTTCTAAGTTGCTTGACCTTGTTGCCTTTTTGAAGTTCCTCTCTTTTTATAAAGGCAATGATTTCTGTTGTTGCATCTGACTTAGTCTTGAGGAAGATGACCCAAGTATATCTTGAGAATTCATCAACCAAGACTGGGGTATAGATCTTTTTGGCCAAAGATGGTGTGCTGATGGGGCCAAAAAGATCCATATGTATCATAGTAAGAGGTTCATTAATGGAATGATTGACCTTTGACTTGAATGAACTCTTCTTCTGCTTGCCCATTTCACATGCTGAGCATAACTTATCTTTTGAATAAGTAATAGTGGGAACCCTCTCACCAGTTTCTTCATACTGAGCTCGTTGATATTTCTAAAGTTGATGTGAGAGAGTTTCTTGTGCCATAGCCAATGCAATTCTGGCTTGACTTTAGAAAGCAGGCATACTCGAATAGTTGGGTCTATTTCAGATAGGTTGACCACATATACATCTTTTTCTCTTCTAGCAATGAGTACAGGCTGGCCTTTATCATTGTAGATGATTCCTGCAACCTTCCTGAATCGAGCTTCATTGTCATCATCACACATCTGGCTGATACTGAGCAGATTGTGTTTAAGACCCTCTACATAGGCAACTCTTTTAAAAGTTATGTTGCCTGCCTTGATCACACCATAACCTCTTGTCTTTCCCACCGAGTCATCTCCAAATTTAACAGAAGGACCCTTCTCTGGAGTATAATTGAGAAGGTATTCCATACTGCCTGTCATGTGTCTTGAGCAGCCACTATCTAAATACCATTTTCTGTCACCCTGCACAAGACACAAAATAAGAGTTAGTTCTTTTTAGGAACCCATTTTTGAATGGGACCTTTGGTGGGATAAACAGATTTTGACTTGATCTCTTTAAGTGGAGAGGTCAGTATCACTTCGGGGAAAACTTTTGAGGTTTTCTTTGGTGATACTGACTTAGTTTCTCTCCTTTTCTTTGGTACTGAGTACCTAGGACTTGAGAGATCAGTCCAGCATTCATCTCCCTTATGACCAGTATGATGACACCTATAACGTTTTCTAGGTCTATTTCTAAACATATTTTCATACGGTATTTTAGAAAACTGTTGCACTTTTGGTAGATCAGTATGAGTAAGTTTTGCAAATTTTTTACTTAAAGATTTGATCTGATCACCAAGTGTTTTTAAAATGTTATTTTTGTTATTTTTAATAGGTGTTTTAACATTGTTTTTAACTGGTTTAAAAGGTGGAGGATCTGGTTGCTTCTTTTTATTTGGCAGAGAAGTCTTTCTAATATTAGTAGTATAAGACTTCTAGTTTCTACCAACTGTGGACCTAGTTGAAGTTGTTTTTTGTTTATCATGTATTGAAGAAACAACTTTAACAGGTTGTTTAGATGTCTCAGTATATGATGTTTCTGTTCCTGCAACTTCTGTATTAGATGAACCATTTGAGATATTTGAGATAGAAGTTGTCTTATCATTATATAATTCAAAAGTGGTTGTATTAAATAATAATTCAAAAGGTGGAACAGCAGAGGTGTCATACTGATCTATTGGAAGCTCAGTATCAGAAATTTCGATTATAGAAAATTCAATACTGAGTTCTTGTAGCTCAGTATAGCACTTTGAGCAGATGGAGGGCCCAATAGGTTTTTCTAAAATTTCATTTTCCTCATCATCTGACTCGGTTTGACATCCAACTTCACAAAAAATTTTAGCTTTTATAAATTTAATAGGGTTCATATCAGAAAACTCTTCAAATAAATCAGCAAAATTATTCCTGTTTTTAAATTGAGGATCAACACCAAGTGCAGCCCTCACATTTTCTGGGAATTGTTGATTTAAACATTTATTTAATTTTATTGAAGCATTTCCCCAAGATTTACACTGTTTTTCAAATTTTTCTTTTTCAAGTTTGTGTAAGTGAGCTTTATCAGCTAATCTTTGGTTAATGTCCTTTAAATCTGAAAGGTTTAGTTCTAAATCTTTATACTTTGCTAATTTATCTAATTTTTCATTATTTACCCTTTCAAGTTCTTGAATTGTTAATTTTAAAGCTTTTTCTTTTTGTACAGAAGTTTTAAGATCAACAATCATATACTCAAAAATCTTAGTTTTTTCATTCACTGAATAAGTTTGAAAGGAACTTACCTTGTACAACTGAGTGGAATCCCAATCAGTATGAACACTCATCCTCTCAGCCTCTTTGATATCCTTTTCAAAAGAGCTCTTCAAATCATCTTCAGTGAAAGCCATAAAGGCTTTATTCTCAATTTCTTCCTCATCATCACTTATGTCCTCATCCATCCAAGCTTCAGAGTATAGTGCTTGATGAGGTGCTCCATTCCCTTCTGCCCTCTTACCCTTGCTCCAGTTCTTCAGTTTCACATACTTGTCTCTATACCTCTTTGCTCGGTAGGCAATTTTGTCATTCTGATCAGTCTCAGAAGACTTGGTATGACAATTTGCAGCAATATGTCCAGGTTTTCCACACCTATAGCAAAGACCTGATCTGGGGTCAGTATTAGAAGAGCTAACTCCAAGCCTCTTCTTTTTCAACTGATCCAGCTTCATAGACATAAGAGCCATTTGAGTCTCAAGCTCTTCTGCCTCAGCATCAGCAAGATCAATTGCTGGTTCATCAGGTTCAGTCACAGTATATGCTTGTTGCACAATGAGAGCCATTCCATTTGAAGATTGATCAGTTTTCTTCCAGTTGATCAGTCTTGAAGCAGTATTCTCTTCATGGTTCAACATTAGGCCATATAAAGTTTGAAGAGTATATGACTCAATGTTGTTAGCAGCATTGACAGAATTTGACATGTCAAGAAATTGTTGAGGAAGACTATCCAGGAACTTTTGAACAAGTTCCCCTTCCTCTTTTACAATGCCAACACTAATCAGACCATGAACAATAGTATTAAACCTGTTGTAAAGAGAAGTGATGTCTTCATTTGGATTTGAGAAGAAGTTTTCATACTTTCTTCTCATGTTGCTCTTTCTTTGCAACTTCACATTTGGTGTGCCTTCATAAGTGACTGATAGGCTATCCCACATAGCCTTTGCTGTTGGAAATTCCATGATTGCATTGAGAATTTCTTTGGTAACAGCATTACCAATCACCCCTTTAGCTCTGGAGTCTAAAGCATACAACTGACGATCAGTATCAGTCCAGTTGTGCTTTAGTTTAGGTACAGTTCTTATGCTCTCAGGAGCATTATCAGTTGCAGCAATGGGTTCCACAGTTTGTGGGATGATAGGACCATCATTTAACACAGTGAGCATTTCATGATGAATGGATTCAAGATACCACTGAGCTTTTAGCTTCCATTGATGGAAGTCTTTACTATCAAAGATGGGTACTCCCTTTCCAGACATAATTTGTGCAACAATGGTAGACATTTTTGATTTAGGAGTGTGTGAAGGATAAGTATAAGGGATGACTGCCAGGGTAATAGATCAACTAAATAAGAGTTTATTTAGCCTGCTCTGATACCAGTTGTTAGGTCACAACGCCCTGCTTTAGATGGTTAATTGATATGATAATTATAACTTAAGACAAATATTGTATAAGAACAAGATATGAGTCAAATGTATAATTCCACTAAGTGTGGCTTGTTGCGGAATAACAAGACCACTGATCAATTACAAAAGGTATGAAAGTGTAAAGTAAATTGGTGAGTTCTCCTTTGCAAGATGATCTCTATTTATAATGATATAGAGATCTTACATAACGAGCAAAGGAGTAACCGATGGACTAAGCTAGGAAAAATGACTAAGATCAAGGGATTTGATCTTAGTCCGTTACATAACAAGTGTAACTCAGTCCTTCTACTCAGTATCACTATTTGATACTGAGTTCTGATACTGAGTTCCAATACTGGTCACTCAGTATCAGACCTAGACTTAGCTATTTTATTCTACATATTGATCAACTCTAGTATAGGTTGTTTTGTTATCTTAAGATCCAAAGGGGTAAGGCTTTTTGCCTTAACAGTTACGAATAGCGTTGGAGTTAGACCAATGCACCACGAAATCATATTAGGGAAATGATGCATCTTGGTTTTAAGACTCATACGATATTATCGCCTCACTATTACCCATGATGAAGTCCATGGGGTAATTCTCTGAGCGTGGGTTAGTCCAACATTTAAATACACCTTTTAAATGCTCATGAGAGTAGCAGCAATCTCCATGCAATGTTCATCCTTTTGAACAATCTACCAACTCTCTCATGACATCTTAATCCAGTTCTTATTCCCATAAGAACGATCGACTGTGGACGTTTAAGTAATCTCTTAAGTTACTTTGGAATAGGTTCTAAACATGCAAAAGGTTGAAATGGAATAATGAAATACTATATGAATGATAGAACACTTGCATATTATTTAATCTCTATAAATAAATCATCAGTTCATACAATTTAATTTTCACTACAAATTTCAAATGAATAACACTTTATGATAAGTCACTATGAAATCTAATCCCTATCGTCCTCGCATGAGCATCATGCTTGGCACGACTTAGTGCTTTTGTGAAAGGATCAGCCGGGTTGTTTTCCGATGATACTCTTGTCACTATCACAACTCCTTCCTCAACTCTCTTTCTCACGTAGTGATACTTTCTGAGTATATGCCTGGTTCGACTATGATCTTTGGATTCTTTAGTCAAAGCGACTGCACCTTCATTGTCGCAGAAGATCTTCAATGGTTCCATGATGCTTGTTACGACACCAAGATCACAAATGAAGTTCTTCAATCATGTGGCCTCACAAGCAGCAATATACTCAGATTCGCAAGTTGAATCAGCCACAGACTGCTGCTTGGAACTTTTCCAAGTAACAGCTCCTCCATTTAAGAAGAAAACCCACCCAGTTTGTGAGCACGAGTCCTCTCTATCCGTTTGGAAACTCGCATCACAATAACCTTCCACAACAAGTTCGTCTTTCCTACCATACACTAAGAACATATCCTTTGTTCTCCTTAGGTACTTGAGAATCGTCTTCACTGCAGTCCAATGATCGTTGCCAGGGTTGTCCTGGAACCGACTCACCATACTCAAAGCATATGAGACATCCGGACGAGTACATATCATGGCATACATGATCGATCCAATCGCCGAGGCGTAGGGGACTCGACTCATCTTTTCAGTTCTTGCTTAGTACTGCGACATTGACTATTAGACAATGTAATGCCATGGTTCATGGGTAGATACCCTTTATTGGAGTCAACCATACTTTAACATTTTAGTATTTATCCAAGTATGTACTCTGGCTCAATTCAATTAGACGTCTTTCTCTATCTCTGTATATCTTTATGCCGAGTATGTACACTGCATATCCTAGATCCTTCATTGCGAAACATTTTCCCAACCAAGACTTCACATCTTGCAGTGTAGGAATATGATTTCCAATAAGGAGTATGTCATCCACATACAGTACTAGAAAGACTACAACGCTCCCACTAGCTTTGATGTAAACGTATGACTCATATTCACTTCTAGAGAAACCAAACTCCTTGATTTTCTCATGGAAGCAAAGATTCCAGCTTCGAGAAGCATGTTTCAATCCATAGATGGAGTTCTCAAGCTTGCACACTCTATCAGGATATTTCTTTTTGATAAAACCTTCTGGTTGTGCCATATAGACATCCTCAGTAAGTCTTGCGTTAAGGAAGGCGGTTTTAACATCCATCTACCAAATTTCATAATCATGAAATGCAGCTTGGCAAGTAATATTCTGATACATTTTATCTTGGCTACTGGTGAATAGGTTTCATCATAATCAATCCCATGAGTGTGAGTATAACCTTTTGCAACCAACCTAGCCTTGTAGGTGTGCACATTCCCATCCATGTCTACCTTCTTCTTGAAGATCCACATGCACCCAACGGTTTTAGTGCCGGGAGAAGTCTCAATCAAGTTCCATACTTGATTGTCATACATGGACTGAATCTCACTCTCCATAGCCCTTTTCCACTTTTCGGCCTCAGGGTCTTCCATAGCTTCCTTATAACTTGATGGCTCATCATCATCAACTGGTAAAGTATTACTAGTTGGTGCATCGCCTTCAGGAATATGGTAATCATAATAATCACCATAATGCTCAGAAGGGTGAACAGTTCTAGAGGATCTACGTGTAACGGTAGGAGTTACATCATTTTCCTCAACATGAGTGTCATCCTCTGGTTGAGTGCTAGTGTCAACTATAGGAGCCACTACATCTTCAATGGTTGACTCTTGACACTCTCCAAGATCAACTTTGCTCCCACTGTCTTCTTTGGATAATAGCTCTCTCTCTCGAGGAAGAATCCTCTTCGAGATACGGACACTTTGTTCTCTTTCGGATTATAAAACCGATATCCAAAAGACTGTCGTGGATAGCAAACGAAGTATCATTTCTCTGATTTGTTATCTAGCTTGTCGTGAGATTCATGTCTTACATAAACTTCACAACCCAGATTTTCAAATGTTTGAGGGAGGGAGGATTCCCTGTCCACATTTCAGAGGGAGTTTTGGCAACCTTCTTAGTTGGTACAAGGTTCACGATATGTGCTGTAGTTTCTAAGGCATATCCCTAGAAACTCACTGGAAGTGTCGATCAACTCATCATTGATCGTACCATGTCTAGCAAGGTTTGATTTCTCCTTTCCAATGCTCCATTAAGTTGTGGAGTTCGTGGAGGAGAGAGTTGAGATACTATTCCACAACTCTTTAAATAGTCGATGAACTCTTGACTAAGATACTCTTCGCCCCTGTCAGAGTGGAGCATCTTAATCTTCTTGCGCAGTTGATTCTCTACTTCTTTATGATATTCTTTGAACGTTTCAAAAGTATCAGACTTATGTTTAATCAAATAAACATAACCATATCTACTGAAATCATCAGTAAACGTGACGAAGTATCGTTCACCATGTCTAGTGTTAGAGTTGAATGGTCCACACACATCAGTATGTATGTGGTTCAGAAAGTCTTTTTATCTCTTTCACATGACCCTGTGAATGGCGCCTTTTTCATCTTGCCAAGTAAACAAGATTCACACACATCATTCGATTTGAGGTCAAATGATTCTAACACTCCATCCTTTTGGAGTTTAGCTATGCGTTTCTTGTTTATATGTCCTAAGCGACAATGCCATAGACATGACTTATCCAATACACCTTTGGATGAATCAACATTTAGTATTAGATTACTATTGTTTTTGCAACCAACATTTTCATATATACCAGCACAAGGAATAGCTTTAAAATAAAACACATCATTTTTATAAACAAAAATAGAATCATTGTCATTATCAAAAACGAAATAAAAACCATCCTTAAACAATGCGTAAAATGAAATAATGGTGTGTGCCATAGAAGGCGAAAAACAAACACCTAATAAAAGTAAAGAACATCCACTGGTAAGCATGAGCTCACAATCTCCCATCCTGGTGAAAACAGTCGAGACTCTATTTCCCATGATCAGATTAAGCTCTCCATGCTTCAACTTCCTACTCTTCTTAAGTCCCTGCATATCAGTGCAAATGTGAGTACCACACCCTGTATCTAGAACCCAAGAATTAGACATAGAAGTATTATGGAGTTCAATCATAAATGTACCTAGGACACCAGACTGTTGGATCCTATGATTTCTCAAATCATCAAGGTACTTTGGACAATTTCTCTTCCAGTGATCCACCTCATCGCAATGGAAGCATATAGAATCTTTAGGTGCTACCAAAGAGGTTCTCTTCTTCTTAAGCTTTTGTTGGGGATGTCCCACCTTAGCTTTTCTTTTCCTCTTAGGACGAGAAGGTTCACCTCTTTCAGCATCATTAGACTCAATGCTCAAGACTGGAGATTCAAAATCACAGTTGCAAGTAGTTAACAAGTCATCTTCAACACCTTTTAATTCCTTTAACAACTCCAAGATTGTGATCTCTCTCTTATTCTTGTCGTAATCTGATACGAACGAAGAATACTTTGGAGTTAGACAAACCCATACTTTCTAAGTTGTTTATGTACCCTCTCATCTTTTCGATGAAGCTACATACTGATTCTTCATCTTGCATTTTGCATTTCTTGATGAGTTTCATCTTTTCATGAACAGCACGAGTATTACCCAGATATTCCACATAGTCAAAACTTCCAATACTATTTCGAGATGAAACCTTATTGGGAGATGACTTTGGTCGATGTGGCAGTGCGAGTACAATCGGAAGTGGAGGAGGAACTGGGACATTGTTGTTATTGTTGTTATTGGAAGCCATCTACAAAAGAAACAATTTATTTTGTTAGTGTATTCATTAATAATCCTTATAATAATTTTTCCAATCTTTATTCATTAGGCTAGGATACGACCACTAGTTATTTTATGTGAAAAGGGATGCCGTATTTCACACCGGATAATTCCGTGTCATAGGCAAACTATTGTCAATTTCAATCTTATGAAATTCCTAGTTCTTTGAGATTCATTCTCGTGGGAGAATGGCATGTTAATCTCGAATCAATGCTCTTTCAAATCTATATGACAGGGATACCGTGGATCATATATTAGAAGGTGAAACGACCATAAAACGCCCACGTAGACTCTCGGCCCAAGTTCGCTTGAGTACCACGAGAATCATCTCACTCATAAAATAATCTCACAATTAACATACCGTTTAACCACACGAGTTCCGTTAATCAGACTATAATACGAGCGCGTGTTATTTTATGGAGAGCACACGATGTTCACATTTATATTAAACGGGAAGATTTGTTTAATTTTATGATTATACTTTTAATCTTGACATCATCCTATTATGCCTGTTTGGTAGCTCCATTTTAAGACAAGGGAAGCGGCGGGGCAGGTCAGCGCAAGGCGTGGTAAAAACGCAACACCGTTTAGAGATCTATATCTCTTCCTTTTCAACCTTTATATATCTTAGACTATGGGTGAGCCTACTAATGACATAAGCGACGCTGTATTTAACTTTAGCTATAATATATCTAGACTATTATATAATTATATCCTATGATAATTAAAACATTTTAATTTCATTTACTAAAGATCTATATAGTTTAATTAATTATAATAAACGCGCGAGGACATGACGTTTTAATTACTATTATAACTATATCTTATCTGATATTTAATAAACTTTTATTACATAATATTTTATATATATATAAGGGAGGAATATCAAATCTTATTTGATATATAATGGAATTTCGAAATTTAATATATATATATATATATATATATATATATATATATATATATATATATATTCTAAATTAACTTTTAATTATTATATATTATATAATATATAATTAATACTTTTAATATTTATTCCGTTATTTCTATTATAGACAATTATAAGTAAATATGAAAATAATAAAAGATTCGAAAATCCAATCCCTTTTAATTTAGTTAAAATTTTCGAAAATATTTAAATATATATAAATATATTGAAAATTATTTTCGGATATATCTATATCCATATTTAAAATATCTTTTAATTTTAAATTTATTTTCCTTTTTAAAACCTTTTAAAATTTTCGGATATATGAATATCCCTAATTTAAACCTTTAAATTTTATCCTTATTTAAAACACCTTTAAATATCTTTCTGGATTTGTCAAATCAACTATTTTAGGCATATATGCATTTCGAAAAATACATACATACATAAATAGGATTATTACTTTTATTTAATTATTAAATAAATAATTTATACATCTTTTTATATATTCTGAAAAATATATAATATTATATAAAATATTTATTTTAAATCTTTTAAATAAAATCTAGATTTGATAAAATCTTTTGTTCAAATTCTTGATAATTCCCAAACTTTTGTAATTATCATAACTTAATTAATTTAATAAAAAAAGGTTTTTAATTATTAAATTAATATTTCCGAATTTTCGGAAACACTAAAATATTTATTTTTAATTTTCAGAAATTATCAAAAGAATTTTATAAAATAAAGAAAAATATAAAAACCGATTTTTAATGTATTTTCCAATTTTCGGAAACCCCAAAAACAATTTTCGGAATTTCCGAAAATCATAAATCAGTTTATGATTTTTCGAATTTATGTCTAGCACAATTAGACTTGTAAATCAATGGCGCTCTGATACCACTGTTGGGTTTTCTATGCTTCTAGTCACAATTTACTTGAGGCGGAAATCACAAGTAGCTTGAAAGAACACTGACCCGATTAAAACTATTTGGACCGTTAGGTTTACAATTTTAATGCAACTAGATAATTTAATTGAACTAATTAAATAGGAATTTGAAACTTACATTCGTAGCACTTGGAGATTGCAAACCTTGCGATCTAGTACGAGCCAGATTACCACACCAATGCTAGGATCCAAGAAAGAATCCCTCTATCGTATCGCACCCAAGGATTAGTCACGAACGGGATGATGTACCACGAGGTAGTACAAAGCACCCTTGAGAAAACGAGCACCGAAAACGATTTCGGTCGACGGCGGCGGTGGCGCACGGCGGGCAGCGGCGACGGTTCGACGTTGACGGTGGTTCGGTCGAAGTGGTGTTCGGCCGAATGGAGTAGAGCACAAAAGCAAGTATCAAGTGTGTTTAGGTTAAACCCTTAACCCTCTATATATACATGTGCAAACCTAATTAGAGCCAAACTCTAATTAGTCTAAGCCCGCCACCAACAAGCCCGATCCGATCCAATGCTTAGCCCGAATTCTATAGCTAGTTAATTACCCATTAACTACACTAGTCCATTAAGCCTGAATCTATTTAATTAAACTATTAATTAAACATCTTGTTTATTTCTCGTGTTCGTTGACGCCTCGAGGGCAACCCGAATAGGACTCTAAAATACCCGAACCGGAATACCGGTTTATTTGATGTGTTGGACACTATTTCCAACAAAAAACGTACCAGAAAAATATTAAATCACCAAAACCGGATCTACATATTGATAACATAATCAAACTAGAAGAATATTAAAATGATATGATGAACACTTCATACCCTTGATGCCTTTGATATTTTCGGATTGAGGACACGATGAACTCAAAGAATTCAATGTAGAATTCCTCCAATGGCATCCACACTTCACTAGCTAGAAACCTTGTTGAATGCTTGTCCTTTGCAAGCTTGGAAGAGGCAAAAACCAAGAACCCTAAGGGGGTGAGGGTTACGGCCGAATGGGGAAAGAGGGGATGATTAGGGTTGTTTGCTTGCTCCTTTTTGTTTGGAAACGGCAAATGAATCAAAAGAATCCTACTCACAATTTTTCAGCGAGCACCCCGGGTTCGAGCTCATTTACAGGGAAAACCCAGCCCCCATAGAGATTTCTAGGGAAAACCCCCCATATTTGGCACCACAAGAGGTGTTTACAGGATTCGAACTCCAGACCTCACGCCGCATATGGGAGTAAAACACATGCATCAATCCAGTTGAGCTAGACATCATTTGCCTAATTACAAGTTAGGAGATATGACACTTAGCCCCTTATGTTTTAATTCTCCAATTAATCCCACTAGATAATATAAGCCTTAACAATAAAGCTTAATTAATTAGTGAATAACTAACAATATCTTTAATGCATACACCACAATTAAGCTTAATTAATTAGTGAATAACTTATATATGTAAATAATGGAATTAATTTGTATACCACATTTTGAATGCATATACCACACGGTATAAGTATTATTGTAGACAAGTGAAACTTATAATCTAACTATTGTGGTGTATAAATTACAATATGTGGTGTAAAAATGACTCCCTTATAAATAATGATTCATGATATGCACGTATACATACATGCAGGACTTGTTCATGAAAGCGACAACGGATTCAATCTTTAAAGTTAGGTTTGGAATATAACTTGACAATATGAGTGGTCTGAATGAAGAAGATGTTAGATTCAGTCGTGCATTCGATGATGCAAACACGTTGAGCGCTCTAAGATTTGTTGACATGTCATGGAAGTTCAAGAACTTTTTTAATTTCGGATCGGAAGCCGAGTTGAAGAAAAATATGGAAGTGGTTGATGAGTATATTTATAATGTGATCCAGATCAAGATCCAACGACTGAACAAGTCTAAAGATGAGTTCTCGGTAAGCATATATATTTGGTATCCCGAATCAAAAATTTCTTTCTTTTAATGGTAGTAGGTACTGGACAATGGTAAGGGCTCCTAAATCAAATCTAAATGTCGTAATTTTGATCCCTATTTACTGTATGCTAGCTAGGAAAATTAATGTCCAAAAATAGTTACTACAATGGTTAAGTCAGGTATATCACGAGCATAAACATAAATGAGAGTCCTAGATTGAGCATCAATCCATTGATTCCAATGAAGAAAGTTGAGATCTAGTGTGTGTAGTATGTGTTTTAGTGAGAGAAAGTATAGAGAAGGAGAGAGTGAACTTTCAATGGATAATATGATTAATTGTGAAAAGATACCATTTAGTGAATTACGTTTTCCTATTTATACCTCTTCATTAATGGTTCATGATTAATTCTAATCACTAGTTTAAGACTATAAAAATGTGTCAAAACTAGTCCCCTAGACTATTACTTACAATATAATAAGTCCTAACAATCTCCCCCTTTGTAACAATAGTCTAAGAAGCATATCTTTGAAGTCTTCATCTTTAGCAAAAGTTGTAACTGAATGGTATTTTAGTGATAGTATACGGTCTAATCTTCTTTTCTTTTAAATCTTCTTGACCGTTGTTGATGATGTTGGAGTACGGTTATTAAATCCATGATCTGATATTTTGACTGTTGTTGATAATATTGGAGTACAGTCATCAGATTTCTGCACTATGTTCAACAAGGGAAAACCAAGAGCACATAGATTGCATGTTAACACAACAGTTACAGAAACTGTGTGGCCTACGTTCAGCATTGGCTTTGATGTTAGCACTTGTAGGATTTCCATTCAATCATTGTGGAATACCAATATTTTTTAAATCTTCTTGACCATTGTTGATGATGTTGGAGTACGGTCATTAAATCCATGATCTGATATTTTGACTGTTGTTGATAATATTGGAGTACACTCATCAGATCTCTGCACTATGTTCAACAAGGGAAAACCAGGAGCACATAGATTGCATGTTAACACAACAGTTACAGAAACTGTGTGGTCTACGTTCAGCATTGGCTTTTATGTTAGCACTGGTAGGATTTTCTTTCAATCATTGTGGAATACCAATATTTTTTGGTATCACTATGAATGTTCCTGCAATATCACTAAGATATGCTTGGTAGAATTCCCATGTGTCCTAAAAGTGTTTAATTCGGTTCTAGACTCGATTAACGGACAAATGAAGACTAGGACTGGAGAGAATTCTCCTCCTTTTCAATTTCAACAATCTCCAAATGAGATGTTGATAGGAGATGTGCTGATCTCCGTGGAAATGAGACAAGTACTTTTTAAGAAGTACTTGAGTAGCTGGTGGGGTTGTGTGTTGCATCATTGGTCCATGATGACTTATTCAATATCAGAGAACAACATATGCAATCTAATAGAAATGTGGCTACCCGGCTTTTTAATCGGTTTGGTAAGGGTTTTTCGTTTTCTTTAACCCTGTCACACTCTCCTCACTCAAGCTCATTTTTGTCATTTTCAACTTCTCCCTCATTTCATTTCATTATGTAATTTTTTGATTTTCACCCCATACTTCATTCCCCCTCTCAGGTTTTTACCTCTACGGACCCCAATCAAGATCCCGTGATACTTGATTCTGCTCACCTAGACTTAAGGACCCTCACTTTAGTTCTTATATTGTAGGTGGCTCCGGGGAAGATCATGCTGGTTATAGCATATCATAGGAGTTATTTGAAGTGTTCTATAACATTCATGTGCAATTAATCAGCATTTTTGTTTATCCATCTGAATTTTCTATGTTTCTGGTATAAGTTGTTGCTATTTGGTTGGTAATTTTAAAGCAAAGCAACTTGATTATTTTAATATAGCACCGGACTCACATAGAGTGACCGTTAACACATCGTATGAATCAGTTGTCGTTTGCACAACCGTTGATTCAAATGTGTGACATGCGTTTAGAGTTTCCGTGATTTTAGCTGTAACAAGATTTCCACTTGATCCTCGTGAAACATCAGATTGTGATGCCACTATGAGTGTTCCGATGGATTCACGGAGATCCATTTTTGTAGGGAATGTGTCCTAAATTGGAAATATTTGATGGTGAGATCTAGACACTTTGTGGATACAATCGAGACCTAACCCGGGGCCAGATGTTAATATTTTCAATATCGACAGACTCCAAATGAGCTGTCAGTAGATTATGTGCTACGTCCCCTGATGAAATGAAACACATTCCTGTTGAGAGGAATCTGAGTAGTTGGTGGAGGCGTGCATTTGCTTTACTGGGCCAGTAAAGTCTTGTGAATCATTCAACGAATGAATGATCACTTATTATGTGGTTGCCCAGTTTATATTGTTGTTTGGATGCACTCAAAGGTGTGTTTCTTAATGTTATCATGTTTTTCACATCACATTGCACTCACCTAATTCCATACCCTAGACCTATACCCTCTCAGTGTTTTTATCGGCTGAAAAGCTTCCCTAGAAAGGTAAAGCCGGTTTTGGCAAAACCATGGGAAGGTAAGTCTCAGAAGTAGGAAGTAACTTGAATTAAAATAATTTGTAATAGACAGATGCAATCTTTACTAGGGTTCTGGTAAAGAGATCGTTTATGGAAATTACAACGACTTATAATCAACGTTACAAACATAAACATTTTTTAATTTGGGATTTTTTTTTATCTTTGAAGTTTTCTCCCCCTAGAAATACTAATTCTCCCCCTTGAATTATTATTTCTCCCTCTAGATAAAACAAAGGTATTTGAAAGATGATAGTTTAGAATCGTACCTTAACCAACAGTATAGGGGTGGAGAAAAGTTTTTACAGTGATTGATTGAGTCGTGGTTTCGTTTTATGAGCGGGTTCTAGTCTGAGTTGAGTTGAAGCCATTTTCCAAACTCCAAACACCTTTCATGAATGTACTGTATCCCAGCTTTCAATCTTTGCTGCGTGGCACCTTCCTTTCTCTTTCTTTTTAGTGGAACCGGTTTGTGTTCCCATCTCAAACCCTTATATTGACCAAATTTAGGAAGTGGGTTACGAACTTGGATTATGAAGGTGGGCGTCTTGTTGCGATCTCGGACTCCCAGATGAACTTCAAAGTGTCTAATCACATTTCGCCAATTTAATTTTTCCCCAATGACAGTGATTAGTTTGTCGATGTTTCGTTGTTCAATGTTCTCATCTGGGTGGCTGGGAAGACAATCCAGATTTCTGCCCTTGACATTCAATTTCTTTCTTAGCAATAAAAGTGTACCATCACAGAACTTGGAGACTTCGGAGGGGCGAAAGAAGTGTTTTTCCTTGAAACGGTTCATGTAGCACATCCCCAAGGGAGGTTCACTGAATATTACATGTTCCCGAACTGGAGAACTAGTGGGAAATGATATGTCAGGTGCAGCGAGATGAACCTTTTATGTGCCACTCTCGAAAGCCATTTGTACATCTTCCTATCTGGCGGCTAGAGTTTTCACGAACATAAATCTTTTCAAGGCAGCCTGAGCAAGATTTCTTGAAATGTACTTTTCTGAATGCATGCTGTCTTGAGTCGTTCGTATCTCATTGTACAGAAATTCTATGTCCCGAGGTTCGAGAATTGCAAAATCTGCTTCATCGAACGTGTAATCTTGATCATCATAGCGGCGAACAGTGAATATGGTGTACCAATAATATCCCGAGAAGTGGTTGGTCTTGATGTCCAAGAGCTGCTTGATTAGTGATTTGTTGTATCTATCTTTCTTTGCCTTTAGAAACCACATTGAAAGATAATACATTCGTTTTTCCGTGGTGGCAAAATAACCTTTTTGTATAGATCTTGGTATTTATTTCGAAGCTCATTATCTTGAAAGATTTCTGTGAAGAGATCTTCAAGATATGGAATTTTGATATGAAAAAATAGAAGCTTCTTTGAGATCTTTAATCTTCATTTGTTAGCTCGAATTGCAGCCCGTTTTTGTTTATCAATTTTGACAAGGATCAAAGTGGGTGGTAATTCTATGATTTCAGGAGTTGGGTTTGTAGTTTGTGCAACTTGAGGTGTTTTAGATTTCGATTTAAGGGAAGAAGGTTTATGTGTTCTGGATGAAGATGTTGTGGATTCTTGAAAGAAGAATTTGTAATAGTTTGATCATGTAAATGAGAGTGGTATGGTGGTGGGGGGCATATCAGCAGTTGAAGTAATTACTTCCTCCTTACTTAGTTTTTCAGTAAACACCTCATTCACCACTTCATCTTCCTCCGAATCACTTGATATTTCAATTGTTGCATTAGCAGTCTTTAACAGAACATAATGGATGTTGTGAGAATAGTTTTTCGCAACTTGTTCATTAATTGTTTGTAGATGACCCATGGATGCTATTCTTTGAGCTTCGGCCATTCTGTTGGATGGTATGTGATTCACAGGCAGTGTGTCTTCATTGTCATCCACATGCCATTGGTTTAGTGGCTCAACATCAAGTACCCTTGTATGATCAAACACAACAACCTTCCACTCAGTGTGCCAAAAACAATGTTGTGTTCTTCCTCCCGATTGCTGATGAGAGGAGCCATGTTATTGTTGTTGTAGAGCTCCCTCAAGCATGTATCCAGAACTGGATCCACCATATTCAACCCTTTTTCGTTTGCCACCTCCCTCAGGATCATTTTCCGGGTCCTCGGGTCTCCATTGAAATGTGGCAGCTTGGGAGCAAGTCTCCTGAAGTTCTCCCATTCGTAATCTTAACATTTGAGCAATTTCATCTAGGGAGAATTGTCAAGAAGCCTCAAGAAGCCACCTAGCATCGTGGGCAACAGGAGCTGGAGGAGGAGGATGGGTGGCCAATATGTTTTCTATTGTATCCAACCTTGCAATCACCCTGTCTAATTTGGAAACAACATGGGTAATCATTTGAAGATCAGGTTGAGTTGGTGGTGGGGTTGGAATGGGAAATGAGGTGATGACAGTAGCCTCCACCCTTGTTGTTTGGGGTAAA